>VMDR010002087.1:0-101204 GCA_007922815.1 Macrotus californicus | reverse complement strand
TCTGAAAATGAATCGGAATTTTAGGCATCATTATATGTTGTGGAAAGAGACCCTCATTTCTCATTAGAGTTAATTGGTAATCTTTCCTTCCCTGTTATCTATATTTATATGTGTATCATACATGTATACGTCAATAGATATAACAGCCAAAAAAATCTACTCACATTTTTAAAAATATAGTTTGCCAGTAGTAAGAAGTGAGTACATGACATTCTAGTTTAATTTTAGTAGAGCAGAAATTAAAATCGAGCCTCAGCCTCTACTTTGGTGTTTGCTAACTCAACTTTAAAATTAGAGATGTTGTCATGATTTGGCAGTTCCGACTTTCCGAGCGAAGCCATATCATATTGTATGTGTGCATGCTGGCCTTTAAAAATAGGTGCTTTCGCAGAGATGGACCCGTCACCTACACACCACCGGTGCCTCTGAGCTGGCGGCCGGGAGAGCCACGCCTCCCAGCAGCGTGGAGCACCAGCTCGGGCTGCGCTCAGTTCATCTTCAGTCGAAGCTGACTTGTTTTAAGAGCTAACTGCTAAAGAGTAAACACTCTTAACCCTGACTGTAAACATTTGTCAGAAGTCTGGTTAGTTTGAGTTCTCACTGACCAAACTCATTTTGGCAGAAGAGTCATTAAAGTTTGACCGCCCAACAAATTACCCAGAGTCCCTCATTTTTTCTCACACAGGCACCGACTGCGACCCACCGTCCATTTGAAAACATTTTCCCCCTGGTATTAAAGATCTCCTTGTATATAGTATGAAGCCAATGAAATACATAGAATGATTTAGACATGGAGGGCCGGAAAAAAATGTCTTTGTGTGTTGTCACTTCTGTCCATCCTCTGAGGAATTCACAGAGAATCATTTCAGAGTTTCCGTTTAGATCCTGGAGCCTTAGGTAGTGGCCATTGTTCATCCTCTGGTCATCTTTTATTGGAGGATGTGATCATCGTCAGTCTGGACTCCTTAGCTGGTAGCAAAGCCACTTGGATCTTGAGTTGTCACTTTCAGCACAAATCTTTTCTCCCCAGCCCCATTTGCTATGGAGCTTCAGGCCCTTGGTCGCTCTACCAGCGGGCTGCGTTCAAGGGTCTGCTGAAAGGCCACAGCTGAACCTGGAAGGGCAGGAGCAGCAGAGGGTTTAGGGCGGAGACTATTGACTAGGAAAAGACCCGGCAATCCCCTGGGGTCTGCCTATGTGTCTGCATAGTCACACGTGACTGGAACCAAGGCATTTGGGTTTGTCAGCGGCGACAGGCCCAGGCTGCGCAGGCCTGGGCCCGTGTGAGAGGCAGAGCTGAGGGAGGCACTAGTCTGACCCTGCTTTGACTTTCGCTTTGTGTATCCACTAATCCAGAAAAATTGTGCCTGCGGCCCAAGGCCCTGCCTCTTTTACAGCAGGCTCTTGTTTCATCAGGGAGCTGCAAACTGCATGCTATCAGTCAGAAGAGACCGTGTTTCCCTTTCCATGGCCGGATGGACAGAAAGGAAAACTTGAATTTGACAAACTATCCAGAAATCCCCCCTTGCTAAGAATTATGTGTTGAGGTCTTGATTCTTAATCTGAACTGTGTGCAGCTGTTGGGGTTTTGGTTTATTGTAGAGCTTTCTGTAAAATCAAATTCACTAAACATGCTCCTGTCCCGAAGGGCACTGGATTAACGACCTACCCCCTGGTTTTTGTGTGCCCCTTGCAGGTGGTCTTACATCTCTGTGGATGCTGCCCCACAATCATGTTATCGTGTGATTGGAGGCAAGTAGGGCAGTTTTGTGTGGTCCAGGATGTGGGTTGTGTTTTAGGGCTTGAAACCCCAAAGATGTTGATCTTTGCTAGACTGTGGAGGACTCGAGCAGACGTCACTCTTCTAGATCAGATGTCCTCACTTGCTCCCTGTTCCACAGAGAGCCACACAGAAACTGACTGAGGAGAAGCCTACCTGATTGCATACAGAACCACCGAACAGGCACACCCTGAGGGCACACAGAAGCCTCTAGTCACTGCCACCAGGAGACGCTCTCCAAGGAGTCTCTGAAAAGTGTCTGCTTTCACATACTTCGTGGGAATTTTTTAGTTGAGTGGACAGAATTTCTCCATGTGAACTTGCTTGTTCTCTAGCTGACTTAGATTTAAATAGCCCAAAAGTAGCACGGAGCACATGCACACGTGGGTGCTCATGCACACACACATCCCTGTGTAGGACCTTGGCACACGAGAGAATATTCTAGAGCTAACCAGCACCCTGGCCCCTGAGGACCTGGCCCAGACAGAATTGCAGCGCTTGGTTGTACTCCGGCTGCACTCTGTGCTCTGTCATCCCAGGCTTGGGCAGAAGAATTGGATAATATATTATCTGAAATTGAAAATAAAATGTATTGCTCTTAAGAGAAATACATGACCTGCCATACACTTTACATAAGAAATCAGAACAGTATAGTAAATTCTAATGTCAAAATAATAAGTTTTCTATGTGACGTTATATATGAGATCTGTCTTGTGTACCAATTTATCATAGATTTTATTTGATTTTGGAACAACTTGCTCGTATATATCATAATTGCTTGAACTCCAAAGTTATAGAGTATATTTACATGTTTTTGTCTTAAAGGTAGAAATACAATTTACCTAAAAAGTCAATGATCATTAAGCCACCTACCTGTGTGTTGAAAGAACCTTGATGTGATGTCAAAGCAGATTGTGTAGGAAAAGCATCAGTGTCGGCGTAACCTCGCTGCGGTGAGTGTGAGATCATCAGTGTGGAAGTGTGAAGCCTGGCGAACTGGTTATTCTGAAAATGGGGTGTTTCCAAGGGGCAGGTATTTTTAGGCATATCTAAACAGGATTTGGAAAGTGTTTTTATACTTACATTTGATACTGGTATATCTGATATTTAGCACTTCTAACCATTACCCCAGTAATAGGTACACAGTAGGTATTTAGTAAACAGTGGTGCAGTAAAAAGTTAATGAATGGAACTCACACTCACACACACACACACACACACACACACACACACACACACACACGAATGAGCTCAGAATGCAGGATCCAAAGCCTGATAGATGTCCTCATCTGCTAAGCTCCCTGGTGAAAATCTGCTTTGTAACTCTTTTGTTTCATTCAAACCTTCTCCAGAAGGAAGGTAATTGTTTTGTTTTAAACAGTTCCATTTTCAGGTGGCAAGTGAGGAGTAACCAGTTTTAGCTTTAAACAAAATGAGTAATTAAACACAGAAGTACTGCTAATGAAGTTGAAATCAAATTTGTCATTTAATCAAGTGCTGTTTTGAATTCACCTGGTGTATTGATGGGGAAAACATGCTAAGTAATACACCACTGAATTTTTTAATATAACTGAGAGAATCAGGGTAATTTTAAAAGGTGTGAAAACTAGGTGACAAATGTCTAGATAATTCTTTAATTAATTCTAAAGCAAGTGAGATAAAGTCATTGTGATATGATAGTTTTTAATAATAGCAATTTAAAAACTGATATTTTCTTAAATAGATGCTGTCTGGTTCCTTAAAAGTTTTGCCAAGATAACTCACTTAATCTGAAAGTTGAAACCTGACCTCTGACTGCAGGCTCTGTGGCCCCTGGAGCCAGACTGAATGGGCTCATATTCCAACCCTTTTAGCTGCCTCCCGCATTAGTGTGTGGGGGTCACTCGGCCTCTGCCTCAGTCCTGTCTGTAAAATGGGAATGCTAGCAGCACACGGCCCCTAGGCGTATTCCAAGCAGTAAATGGGCTGATACGTGTCAAGCACCTAGGGCGGCCCTGCTGCACGGCCTTGTTTGCTAGAGACTCGTCGTTAGTCTTCACTAGGGCGAGGATTTGTAGGCTTTACTTTTAGCTTTAAGTTGTAATGATTTTCTTAACTAAACACTCATTGCAATGTTTTTTATAACTTTGGTGTTAAAAATAGATGACTTGAGCCTGTGGTTTTTCTTGAAAGCTAGGGAAATGATTTAAGAAAGCCAGGGAAATGATTTAATATCCTTTAATTTTTAAAATTGATTTGAAATGTATTACTTTAGTAGCAATAATAGAATATGACTACTCCGGATGTCTGAGTGGTCACTGCAATGCCACTTGCCTGCGGAGGTGCGTCTCAGTGCGTCCTACTTCGCCACCATTCCATAGCGGGCTCGCACTGAGAAAGCCTTGGCTGAAACTCTTACACACCCCGCAAGGGGGAGGGAAAACTTTCCTACACATGTGGGCTCGGTGGGGTTTTGGATCTCATGTATAAGATGACTATCTGGATTTTAATGCCCTTAGGTGGGTTTGTTTAAAAAAACATAAAAGAAGGGAATATTCTTTGGGTTCAGATGTCAAATTATAGATGACTATCTAAATATTATTCATCTAGATGAAATTCTGGGTTGATTGAAATAAAATATTTCAACTAGACTCATGTCATCATTGGTTTGAAATAGATGATAGTTCATCAAGGTGATTGTTTTCTAAAATGGAATGGTCATTAAAGTCACTTGATAAAGGTCTTGAAATATGTAGTTCGCTGGACCCCGCCCCAGACATGCTCACTCATAATTAGAAGGTAGGAACTGTGACCCTTCTTCAAGTGTCTCTGGTGCACAACAGGGTGGGTGCCACCACGGGCCCCTCCAGCCCTTCCCGCTCCAGCGCCTTGGTCCAAAGTCATCCAGCCACTGGCATTTAAGTGGACTCACCAGTGGTGGAACCTTGAGAACATCGTTCTAATGAGCTGTACAGTTAGGAAATATGTGACTAGGAAAATTACTCTTACTAAGGATTAAAGGATATTTTGAAAACTTTTTGGTTTTTTTTTAACTGTGTAACATCTTTTAGAAAAATCATATTTAAAATCCAAGAGAACTCTTTGAGTTCTTCTTCTTATTTTTACTGGATCCAAAGCTCAGAGCAGCTTCTTTGAAACAATTATTTTTTGAAGCATACCATGCACCGGCAGAGAACATGGGAAGACAGCACTGCTCCCAACCCAAGTTCTCATAAGTAGAGGAACAAATTGTGGATCAGTTTGCAAGTGGCCCAACTACACACCAGCCCACCAGCCTACCAGTCCTGTCAATGCCTTCATGTCTGATGTGAAGGATGCTCAGTCATCCTGCTCCCTGACGTCACGGCCAAGACGGGAGAAACAGGAGGAGTAAAAATACAGCAGAACGCTCTCCCGAAGGTCTCCCTGAGAGTACAAGAACGAGGGGATTATATTTCTGTTGGCCATTGAGAATCTGTGGTGTTACTGTCCTTCAGTCCCCAGGCTCCCTGGGACCTTTGCTCAGATGACCTCACCATTCTGCTGGCACGCACTTGGCCCCTGAGGTCCAAGCATATTCTCTTCTTACTTGTAATGGGAGGAAGGGCTGAGAATTGATATTTTCTGAGATAGCTGAGGAGGCAAGTCTTGCCAACATCTGGGCTGTTGCCTAGGGAGGGTAGAATATTTCTAGAGAAAAATGAGCCAACATTTTGCTGACAGATTTCATGCCTCTCCACACCCCTTCCACTCCCTATTAGGCTATTGGCTGCTTCCTAGAGCCTAATGTGCATGGAATGATAGTTTCTCCTCCTTGTTACTGGCATGGCCCCTTTTTCTTATAACATCTACCTTAACTTTGAACTTCCAGGCTGTTCCGAGTGGGGGGGGGGGCAGGGAAACAGCTGGCTCCAATCACCTTGAAGGAGTCACACTCATGGGACTGGTTATAACCAGGAATTCTCTAAGTAGTTGGTTTGCTTTGAGATATTCCTTTTCCTTACCTGCAACGTACCACAGGGCTAGGGACTCGCTGCCTTGTAGCCACAGCTAGCTGTAGTCAGCCCTGCCTCTGGATAGCACTTGAATTCAGGGACCTCTCTACCTGTGACATCAGTTTGCTCCCCATTCCTCCCCAGAATATCCCAGGATGTCATAAATGTCCTGTAACTTTTATTTTAAATAAAGAGCGGCATTTGAACCATCCATCATATGTCATGGGGACATGCCTCCCAGAGCTAAAAGGAGCTGCTTATCACATCCTGTCCTGGCGTGGGAGCAGTTGGAGATGAGTAACCAGTCGACAGTTCCTGGCGGCCCTCCCGGGCGGTTCCTGTCTGAAATGACCCGGAGCTCTGCTGGCTGCACCTGTGCCCAGCCCTAGCGGTTAGAACAGATAAGGGCTTTAAAAACAGGGGCTTTTAGTGCTTTGAGACTTAAACAAAACATGAAGGAGCTGTGCACTGAAGATAGTAAACAATCTTCCTTTTCACTGAGCAAAAGTAAGCCAAGAATTACAGTTAAGAGGGATTCAGGTGAGCCGCTGGAAACTGTTGGATTGCCAAGATTGTTACAGGTGCTGTCGCTGGACTGAGGAGAGAGAAGGTGGCGTTCTTCTCGGGCACTTAGTGTCCTATGTTACTTATGATCCAAAAAGGCAAGAAGAAAGCATGATGTTACACCCTGAAAGAGCAGAATAAGTAGAGAGATCTGATGTGCTGGTGAATAGGAGACGGCTGATCCTGCGTGCACAAGGGCAGCTCAGCATTGTTATGAGCAGGCAAGTGCTCCGAGTGCTGCAGAGGCTCCTTGGGCAGCTCAGACACTCCAGGTGAGCACACACAAATGCTCCCAAGAAGGCGGAGCCTGTGATGGGCTGTAGGAGTTGAGGAGCAGGGGGCTGATTGAGTCCATGGATGGAGAAGACAGGTAGGGTTTAGATGAGTGGAAAGATGGGAAGGGAAGCGCAGACGAAGGTATAGTGAGCGCACGCTGTTTGGGCACTGGAGAGCCTTGAATGACAAGGTAAATGGTGTGTGTTTATTGGCTACAGGAAACCGCAGCAGTTTTGACAGGTTGAACGCTCACGCCCGTGTAGAGGAGGAAGTACTGAGGAGGTAGTTAGGAAGCTACTGTGATTGTGCAAGTCTCAAAATATGATGAAGGCAGCAAGGGGAGAAAGGGAGGGACCAGAAAGGTGAGGGCTTGATTGGAAGAGACACCAGTGGAGCAGATCACTTGGACCCTAGGGAGCCACAGGGCATACCTGCGATAAGGGCCAGGCTGTACCAACTTCATGGTGATGAGCTTGCTCAGTCCTTAGGAGTCCACCTGATGGAGGCTGGGCAGGGCCAGCAGGAGCGCAGGCAGAGCCTGGTGTCCTCCGAGAGAGAAGGGTTTTGTGGACAGATAACTGCCAGCCCCACTTAGGCTACCTTGACGTCCCTCTTACAGTGGAGAAGCTAATCCTGCCCAGGCTGGAAGTCTGGCCAGGAGTGAGAACACCTGATGAGTGAGGCTCTGGGATACAGAGCTGGCAGATGGGTGGGTGGGAGGTAGAGTCTGATGCTCACCTGACTGCAGACCCAGGGCTGGGCAGTAGCTGCTGAGGGCCTTTGTCACTTTCCTTAGACATCTGAGAGTGTCATCCGGCAGAAGCCTGTTGTGCAGTAAGTTCATCGCAGAGCAGGTTATTTGTTCGTGTTAGAGGAAGTTTAGCTTCTGTAAAAGCTTGACAGAAGACAAGTAATCTCCCGGCTTCCAGAGTTTGCCTTGTTCCGCTCTCTGATCACTCTAGATTCCCAGCTCCTTCAGGCCGGCCTGTGACTGGGGCATGAGTACGGACTGGAAGGCTTTGGCCTGATATGACCTGCCCCCAGCTCTGCTTCAGAGGTGTGGCCTGGTCATCCTGGCCCAGGCTCACCTGAGCCTCTGAGCATCTGGAAGGAGAGAATGAGAACCTTGACATTGTCCAAAGCCATACCTCCACACTACAACCATTCAAAGACTTCAGAGGAAGAAAATACCACATGTATTAAAGCAACAAAACATTAAACACCAAGGAATTACTTAACATGAAATAAATGAAATCTGTATGTAGAAAACTGGCAAATACTGTTTTTTCCTATGCCTAAAGAATACAAAAGAATTTTAAAAAGTGGAAAGGCATGCATCATGTCCTAGAATAGCAAGACCATACACTTGTCAACTCTCCCTAAGTTAGTTTACTAAATCTAACGCATTTCCAACAAGACACCAGCCGTTAGAAAAACAACAAAAAAGTGAGCAAGTGGTTTCTAAAGTTCACACAGATAAAGATCTATCGCTTATGAAATACATCGTAAAGCCTTAGTAATTGAAAGGTCGGTGCTGGCACGTGAGTAAACAGAGCGGTGAGTAAACGGAACAAGGTAGAAAGGAAATAGTCCAGGCCCACGTTGGAACAAGTGCAAGGAATGGGGACAGTGCCACCTAAAATCAGTGGGGGAAACACACAAGTAACCGAATGTTAAGACAACCGGGCATCCCTGTGGGACAGTACATCTGTTGTACAGACGTACGCCAAGGATAAGTTTCTAGTAAATCAAGTGTTCAAATGGTCAAATGTTTTAAAACAGCAAAGCACAGACACACCCGGGTTTGAAGAAATCAACTCTATACAGAGAGTTGTGAGGCAATTGGAACAAACTGAATGCAGATCAAGTATTAGATGATACCAAGTATCTCATTAATTCAGTTATATACGAGCATAGCATGATGGCTATACAAGAAAACATTTAAATGCATGTTGACGTACGTAAGGGTAAGAGGACCCGGTATCTTGAGTCGCTTTAAAATCACTTTGTGGACAGAGGAGAGACAGAAGAGGCACGTTGACTAAACCCACCGAATACAGCGGTGGATGCGGGGAGTTTGTTCCGGCATCATCTCTGCTTTTTTAAAACATAGAAAGAATAAATAACAGAATAAAACATAGAATTTCTTTGTACCTCTGGCTTTGGCAGAACTTTCTGGCTGATTCACAATCCAGAAGCTGTGAGAAAAAAGATTGATAAAAATCAGCCATATTTAAAAAATAATACTCTCGCAGTGGTGGGGAACCAACAAAGACAAAGGAAAAACTAGGAAACCCATTCACCACTCAGATCACAGATATATGGCTAGAAATCGATATGTAAACTTTCAGAAACTCTAAAAAAAATCAGCACTGTAGATTTGGCAGAGCCTCTAAACGGACAACACACAGAAAAGGAAAGCGCGGCTCTAAAATGTGCAAAGATGCTCGGCGCCACTGATAGGAAGAGCAATGAGCGTGGGCCGGGACCGGGAGACCCCGGAGCAGCAAGTCCCGTCCACTCTGATTGCAGAGACCGGGGAATGAGAGCCGTGGCCGACGGGAAGGAATGTGGCACGCCGTCTTTGAGGAGCGGTCTGCCCGTTTCCACCAGAAACGCTCCCACCGAAGGGTGCGCTTTGCAGCTTTGTGCGAAACGGCAGGAGTTTAGAGACTGAGATGCCCGCCAGGAGGGGCTGGTGCAGGAAACTCAGGAGCGCCCTGCCCGCTGTCGCAGAGTAAGGGTTTGCTTGCCCGCGTGGACAGATCCTCAAAGGACACCGCTAGGTAGACTTCATATTTGTACATTAAAAGGAGACTAAGCATTCGTTTGTATTTGAATAGAGAAATTCTGTAAGGACAAACTAGAGACCAGTAACTGGTGATGCAGGAGGGAGGGAGAAGACTGGGGTATTTTGCTGGGAACCTTCTCCCACTCTTCAGCTCCCTTCTAGTCCCACAAAGCAAGAAATTACAACCACACGCTGCATTTTAAAAGGCTGTTCTGTAGGCCCAGTACAGAGAGTCAGTCACCTTTGCAGACCAGTTCTGGCTTTATGTATTCCATCTAATAGCAGTAGAATTTTATATGAATTGAGTGAAAATCCAAAAGTAACAGTTAGGTCACTAGAAAACGTGAGCCTCAGGTGCCCATTAAATGTGCTTTCCAATATATGTGTTGTTGAGAACGCCGTTGGACTGGCCCTGGGCGGCTACTTTGATGGAGCTCTGGGAGCGAAGCCCCCCTGCTCCCTCCTCGGTCCTTTCAGCACTTCTGGCCCAGCCAGCGGCTCCGTCAACGAGGAACACCAGTGGGTTTCAACCTGCAGGTGAAGACATTAGGTGAGCTGTCCGACCATAGATTATATCATGATTCTTGGGAGATTTTCAGCCTGGAGCCAGGGCTCTTTCACTGAGTTTGAGGCTCCCAGTGGCTGGCAGCCGAATGCTTTTTCATCCTCGTTTAAAGGCGTCTTCTATGTACTTCGCACCATGCCCCAGAGACAGAACGCCTTCTTTGAAAGACAAAGATAACAATTTTTAGCCATTCAGGAAACAAAATTACCAACATCTCCCCTTCTCCCCGCCCTCCCCCCATTTTCTTCTTTGTAAGGAGTAAGGACTTAGAAACATTATGTGCTCCATGTCCATCAGAGGCTGAGGGACCAGGGCAGGGTACGTGGGCTTCTCACAGACCTCCCTCGCAGGATGGAGTGCCCGCACATGGGCAACGGTCCTGTGCGGTCCTGTGCGGTCCTGCACTGAACTCCCAGTGATCTGGGGTTCCAGCAGTCAGGCCTTCAGAAGTCCTTCAGATTCACCTTAATGCAAACGAAAAGATTTGAAATAGTTTTGTTATCTCTTCCCGCTTTTTATAAAAAATTAGATTTAACCATCTTTCAGAGCTGACAGTTTGCATTTTGGAACATTTTATGCTCCATCTTAAACTACAGTGTAAAAGTCACATGATTTACCTGCTTTTACTTAGAAGGCATGATCCCACCAGCATGTATATTACATTTATAAAGGGAAACAGTTGTTTTCTTCCCAAGACCGTTCTGGTGAAGGCCACTGACCAGCCGCAGCCCTTCATGGAAGGGCGTAGCCTGTCTGCACTTGTGGAGCCAGGGCGGGGGTCGAGGCAGGCAAGCCAGCGGTGGGTGCTGGATTCTGTGCCGGGTCGGAGCCCTTCCTGGGGCAGCCCCCGTGTTCTTGTGTGTAAGTTACTGCAGAACAACCGAGACTGTGCTGGCACGAACAGCATTTCTTCCGTTGGGGTTTGGATCGCTAATAGCTCCATCACTTGCTAAAAGCAAAAAGATTGAAATATAGCCTCATGGTTTAAAAGGACACAAGTTCATCTATCACACAGATACCAAACCCTGCCCCAGATTTGGGCTGAGTGGAATGTCCCACGATGCCAACGGGCCGTGAAGTGGTAAAAAGGGAAACTCTTAGAGGAGCAAAGCAAACTGAGTAACGGTCCAAGTGCATGTCGAACGTACGGGGGCAGATTGGAAAGGGCTCTGTGGGCGGGGGGTGGGGGGGGAAGAGGTGGACAGAGAGGGAAGAGAAAGAGGAAGGTTGGTGGGGAGCAGTAGAAGATGCTGCCCGGCGATGGCGCCTGTAGATGCCTGTACTGAACGACTACAGACGGGAGTGCCCTCGATCTGTAGGACAGCCTCTGACCTCCATCGTTAGGTGGGTAATTGGCCTGACAGGCACATAGCTAGAGAACACCAGACTCCTGTCTGTCTCCAGAGCCCAGACCCTTAGTGTCTGGGCTGCTCCTTGCATCAAGTACCATCTGTGGTTTGTCACTAGTCACCTGCCCCTGCATCAGGGCTCAAAGCCTCGGGTGCAGTCCTGAAGCGAGCTTACCCCCCTCCCAAAATCGGGTGGAAGACTGCGTGCAGCTCTGCTGGCCTAAACATCTCCTCTGCTGGAGAGATGCGTGAGAACACAGCCCCCCGTGAGATTTAGAACTGAGCATTCCTTTCACAGACAAAGACTGGCATGCTGCGATCTTTAAAATCACTTTTAGCTCCAGCTCTGGGCTCTGGTAAATCTGCGTGTGCCTTGGTTTTAGATTAAACACAGCATTCTGGAAAACAGAGTGAAAAAGTGAAGCTCCAGGGGGGACTTTTTCATGCCTGTGCCCTGGGAACTGAGTTATGCCAGTGTTGTTAGCTATTTTCCTTGGATGACAAACTTGTATAATTGTAGTAACATGTTTCTGAGATGCAGAGGATGAAAACCACAACAAAATGTAAACCGTCAAGCTAGCACATGAGTAATGTATATTAACGACCGAGAGAAATGAGCCAGGAAAAACGATTTTTAAGGAGGAACACCGCAGATATCAGGGGAACGCCTGTGTCCTGGGGCTCCATGGTCTGATTTCTAGAAGTGAGCGGCTCTCCATCTGAGGGTTGGAAATTAGGCGGAACTTACCCACAGTGTGTGTTGGTGTGATTTGGGTCAGCCGGTCATTCTGTCATCTCCTACCAAACCAGGCCCCTGGGAGGGGCCAGGCAGATGCAACGGTGGGATTTTAGTTAGGGCAGCCTTTCATTGTCTTACCTTCTCCTTTCCCTGGGAATTTGTTTGATTATGTTTATCCTAATTTCACCCCACGATGTTTGAGTGGGTCCCTTTCCCCCCAAGCTCTGGGACTGATCACACTGGAATCGCATATTCACCACTGATACTTGTTAAATGCGCCTCCAGGCGTCAGTGTCACTGTGTGAAAGGTGCTGGTGTTTTGGAAAGGAAACTGGGAGTCTTACAGTCTCCACGCTGCTGCTCGTGCTGTCTTAGCCAACCTGTGTGCCGTCCATCAAATGAGGAGGTTCAGGAGCTGTGGTGCGCACCCCAGGCTGCATCCTGAATTGCCTGGGGAGCTTTAACAAGATCTCCAGGCCCGGGTCTGCCTGGAGATTCTGGTGCCTTCGATCTGGGGTGTGCCTGGGGCAGGGGGGAGGTTTCAGGGCTCCTTGGGAGAGTCCAGCATTCAGCACAGTGGACAACCACTAAACCAGAGGCTCTCCAAAGCCCTTTCCAGCCCTGCAGTTCACTCTACCAGGAGGGCCCAGATGAATTTGACTGCCCCTTGCCGGCTTCTAGTCTGCGTCGTATATACTACAGACCAAAATTCAGTTACCATTTTCAGTGATCCTTGCAAGGACCTCATGTAGCCCGAAGTACTAAATAGTACAGTGCCTTTTCTGCAGCGTGTGGTGTATTTTATCAGTTCATTCACGGGTTGTGTGTAAACGATCGCCAAACCCCACCTCCACTGCTGCTGTTTGGAATAGGAAACGTTCAGAACAGCGAACCGCGCCAAAGAGGGTTCTGAGGAGCAGCACTCTTAGTGCATGCTTGGTGGACATCTTCTCAGGCTTACCGTGAATTGCACTTGCCCTGTGAGCACCCATGACAAGCCCAGATCTTGTCTGTGTGACCCTCTAAGAGCCGATTCTGTTATTTTTGCTTCCCGCTGGAAGGCTACAAAAATCTTAAAAACAAGACTGAACCAAAAAATAAGAAGTTGAACAAGGAAAGGAAAGGAAAAGATTCTGTGTTGCAGAACTTGTGCTAAGTTTTCCAGGCAAGAGGAAAAAACAGCTGCTACCCTGTGAGCGTGCCCAAAGGTCGAAGTCAGGCTGAGGAGTTAACTGCTGTCCTCGTGTGGGTCGTGGTCCCCCACTGTCAGGGGCCCAAGTTCTGCATCTCATTCCTGACTTGCTGAAACCAGTCACTGCAGAGATGAAATAGTCCTGCTATAGAACATGTGTTTTCTTTGCCAGATCAATTCAATCAAATATTTCTGAAGCTAAACAAAGTGACACATTGGCTTGCAAGGATTATCCACACCCTTGCCTTAATAAAAAATAAAATGACTGAGCTTCTGCTGGGAGAGGCTATTTTGTGCTCAGAAAGATGCCCCAAGGCAGCTGTCGATAGCATTGCGTTTGTTCGGTTTTGGCTGGGCTGGTGTATGCATTAGCTCATGTTCCAAATCTGTCACCCGAAGAATGTAGCAAGAATTTTGTTTCAGCCCTTTCTCATTTCACCCTTTCCTTAGCCAGAGTTCAGCCTCTAAACAGCCCAAATCGCCAAGACTTGAAAACAGCAGTTTTGAATAAAACCTAACAGCTTTTCCCGTGATTCATGAGAAGACTTGGAGGCGCTCATCCCACTTGCCCCAGACACACTTCCAGGCTCTGTTCCCCACTCATCCTGAAGGCGACCGCTGCTGAGTTCTAGAACATGTGGGGATCACGCTTTCCCTAATGTCTGGAGAGAGGGGAGCGGGACCTGGGGGCAGCCGTGATAACAAATGTGAATGTGCCATTCAGGTTGGTTCTCTCTGCCTTTAAACGCTTACACAGGAATCCAGGGCTTGTGCAGCTTCAGGGACCAGCCAGCCCTCCTCAGCCCTGCACCCCGATGTGCAGAACCCTGTGGTTAACTGGTTGCCGTCCTCATCTCTCGTCAGCCCTGCATTTCAGCCTCTCTGGTGGTGTTTTCTCATCTATGACATGGGGACAGGGTCACTAACCTTCCTGGCAGCAGGATCACAGGAAGCACTTTGTAAATTGTAGACCACTGTGTGAAGATTAAGTAAGCTGCTGAAAGCACTTTGGACGCCGCTGAACGCTGCGTCAAGTGGAAAGTGGTAGTGATTTACGCCTACCATGTGAAGACCGCCGCACTGGGCACTGAGCGAGACCTTGGGTCCCTACGTGAGCAGGTAGGGCAGGGGGGAATGCAGGACAGGATGGGGTGACTCCTCTGGCTGCACCCTGATACCCTGTTGGCTGTGGCGTCATTTCCCAGGCCCCTTAGCCACTGTATGGCTGATGGCTTGCTGAAATGCTATCATCAGGAGCTCTGTATCCAAAGGGAAAGGAGTTTTCAAAAGACAAATTACAGATGGGTGCATGGCAGCAGAGTCCACCTGGCACCCCTAGCTCAGGGAGACCAGGAGTTCCCGCAGGGAAGGGGCCTGCAGTGCCGCCGGCACCCTCGGATCTGCCTCAGATCAGAGCACGCAGGGCTGTGAAGACATGGCCGCCCCCGGACCCGCTCCCCTCTCTCCAGCTTTGGTAGAGACTTGCAGACATTAGGGAAAGGGCGATCCCCACATGTTCTGAAACTCAGCGGCGGCTGCCTGCCATCAGGACCGGTGGGGAGCAGAGCCTGGAAGTGTGTCTGGGCAAGTGGGATACTCAGTCACATCACTAATCATCAGAGAAATGCAAATTAAAGCCACAGTGAGATGTCACCTCACAGCTGACAGAATGGCTGTCATCAGTAAATCAACAAATGAGTGCTGGCGAGGACGTGGAGAAAGGGGAACCCTAGTGCACTGTTGGTGTGGGGACACAGACTGGTGCAGCCACTGTGGAGACTATGGAGTTTCCTCAAAAAACTAAATCTGAAACTGCTTATGACCCAGCAATTCCCCTTCTGGGAATTTATCTGAAGAAACCCAAAATATTAATTTGAAAGAATAAATATACCGCCGTGTTCATTGCAGCGTGTTATTTACAATTGCCAAGGTCTGGAAGCAGCCCAAGTGCCCCTCAGTAGGTGAGTGGATAAAAAAGCAGTGGTGCATCTACACAGTGGAATACTACTCAGCTGTAAATAAAGAAAGAAATCTCACCCTTTGTGACAGCATGGACGGACCTGGAGAGCATTTCGCTAAGTGAAATAAGCCAGTCAGAGAAAGACAAATACCATATGCTCTCACTCATGTGTGGAATCTATTGAACAAAATAAACTAACAAACAAAGTAGAAAGACTCTTAGATAGAGAGCAAGCTGACAGCTGTCTGAGGGGACGGGCGTCGCAGGGCTGGGTGAAATGAAAGGATTAAGGGAAAAAAAAACCCCAAAAAACTCTTAGATACTAACAATGGTCTGGTGATCACCAGAGAGGAGAGGGGTGGGGAAGGTAGAAGAAGGTAGAGGGAGGGTAAAAGCCGATGGAAGGAGACTCAACTTGGAGTGGGGAACGCACAGTACAGTGTACAGATGTGTTACAGACTTGTATTACACCTGAAACCTATCTAATGTTATTAACCAGTGTCACCCCAAAACATTTCATAAAAGAGAGAGAGAGAGAGAAAGACACAGCAGTGAACACTGCAGAAAAGGAAGTTCTGGAGTGAGCAAGGCCTGTGGAGTGATGAGCCCACGGGTTATGTGGCCACAGGGGCAGGAAGGACAGCAGCCATTCCCCATGGCCATTCCCTGTGGTCACAAACCCAGGTAGGGTTAAGGGAAACCAGGCCTTGCACGTGGATTCCAGAGGGAAGGCAGCATTGTGAAGTGGGTTCTGCATCAGCCTGCGAGGACTGGTGGCCAGGCACCCCTTCTGTGCTGAGTGCCAAGGAAGGTGGAGTAGAACCTGACCGATCCCATCCCATCCAACCACCAGGCACTTGGAGGACGGTGGGGCGGGAGGTGGAGCCAGCTCCTGGGGTAGGAACAGAGAAGCTCTGACCTCAGGAGCAAAGATGAGGTATAGGCCTATTTTCTCCACAGTATCTATTTTTGTCTTGAATGAGTTTTAAAAGTTTTGCCCTCCCAAAAGTTATTTTTTCCTGCTTTTATACTATTTGTTGTTGTTTCCCCAGTAAGAGACTGTTTAGTGAAATGAATGGAACTGGCTTTTTTTGCTACTCAACTGAATAGCTGCTGCCCGCGTGACCCCACTTCCTGTGCAACTCCGTGCTTCCCGCGCGTGGGCCAAAGTCCAGGCCGTTCCGAGCAGCGCCCAGCAGGCCTTTGCTGCAGCCGGCATGGGTCTCCCCTGGAGCCCCATCCAGGAGAATCCGAACTCCGTGAAGACCAGTCTAGATGGGACTGTCGGTTCCCAGCTCAGCACATGTAGGGCGGCAAAAGCGTACTGAAGAGAAGTGAGGGAGTCCTTCCCCATTGGACCACTGCTCTCCTCCCCCCTTAGAGTGGCTTTAACCTTCTAGAAGCTTCTCAGCATCTTCTCAGCCAGGACTGGATGAGAAGACAACCAAGCTTTGTAGAACTGGGTGTACATTAATAATAAAAGGGCTGCTTAAATCTCCAAGGATAAGGTTTTGAGTCAATACATATAACAACATACTGTCTTCAAAAAAAAGGGGAAGAAAAACTATAGGACCCTGGCTGGGTGGCTTAGCTGGTTGTAGCATTGTCCCCCATACATCAGAAAGGTTGCGGGTTCAATCCCCAGGCAGGGCACATGCGGGAGGCAACTGATGGATGTTTTTCCCTCACATCAATGCTTATCTCTTCCTTTGTGTGTGTCTCTCTCTTTAAAATCAGTCAAGATATCCTCAAGTGAGGATTAAAAACAAACCTATAGGATTCATGTAATATATATACTGACTATAGCTTAATATGTGTATCGCATTAATATTCTTAGTAAATTTGACACATTGTCTAAAATACGAAGGTGGGCAGAAGTAGGTTTGCAGTTGTTTGGATGGAAAAGGACGCAGGTTGCGATTATTACGGCAGCTTTATTAACTCAGAAGAGTGGCGCGGTGTGCGTGCTTTTCCCTGTGTCACGTTGCTGGTTGGTTAAGCTCCATAATGTGTCCTCCTTTTCCTCGGAGCGTGTGGGTCGGAGGCGAACTGCTGAAGCACTGTGAATTTCTCTGAGCAGCGAAGGGAGCAGGGAAGCAGGGAGGAGCACGCATTTGACATACTGGGTTTTGATAACCGACTTGGTCGGAGTCCCGTGTAGACAAACTGGTTTTTGATGAACAAGTAGCGGGGACCTCATGCGTGGGTTCTCTTCACCTGGAAACTTCCAGGGGGTGCGGGGTGCGGGTGCGGGGTGGGGAGTGGGGGGAAGGGGGCAGGGGGTGCATGAGAAATGTCCTCACTTAACAGCCTACAGAGGACTCGGGGACAGTTTGTGCCATGTTTGCACTTCTAAAATAGTGTGAAATTTTTATAAAACACTGCATTACCTACAGTTTTAGTGTAAAATTACAGAACGTCTCCTTTTTCACAAGTGCCTTCCAACTACACAAGTACTAACACCGCTGCTCTCAGAAATTTCAGGCATAACACAGAGGTGAAGGCCTCAGTCTTCCAAGTATGTTGAGCCCCGGACCACCGTATTTGATAGCTTTCAAATTGGCCTTGATTATCCAAAGTCCTGCTTTTGTTTAAAACTTCAGTCTAACAAATCAATAAATGAGATTTTTTTCCTTTGAATTTGGGCACTGAGTTAAAATTAAATATATTTCTACCACCCTTTTCTGGCCCTAAAAAATGAGGAAGAACATAAGTGAGTAGACTGAACTTTAATCTCAGCCTTGACCATGAAGGAAACATTTAGATAAATTACTTGAATTTTGCTTCAACTTGTAATCATCACACAGATGCTGCATTAGGCTTTCTTTTCTAAGAGAACACTGTACCTAACAAAGCTCCTTTTGCGTATGTAACAGTGGTTGTGCCTGCTTTCTGTTAACTTAGAGCCTACTAGGTCGTGCAGAGTGCCCCCACCCTCTCCCACATAGCTGCCAGGACCCTGTTGTGCCTGGGGACCCCTTGATGTTTACGTCTATATCATGGAATCCTCCTCACGAACTGGCAGAATCTTGGCAGAAAGGAACTGTGAACAGCGTCCCGGTAGTTTTGGTGGAATTTTAACTTTGGAATTGTAGCGAAGGGGAACCTACACGTATTCCTCTTTTGTGAGAGTCGGTGCTCCTAGGAGACTCTCTGGCCCCTTGTGAAATACTCAGGTGGCTTTACTGTTGCATCGGAAGCTCTGTATGTTGAAAAGTAGAATGTGTATATAACAAACACTTAAAAGCATTTGTATTGTTTTTAAGAAGCCCCTTCAAATGCCCTAAACATTAAGAGCAGTTTCTCGGGCTCTAATGAAGTAACAGAGACGGTGAGGGCGATGCGGGTGAGCACTCCGCCCTGCCCCCCCCCCCCCCCCCCCCCCCCCCCCCCCCCCCCCCCCCCCCCCCCCCGCCCCTGCGCCCCCACAGACCCGGAGCACTTAGATTTCACTCCCGCGGGACTGTGAGAGCCCTTCTGAGCGTGGAGCTCCTTCACGCAGCCACGGCCCGCAGTCTGCGTTGGCAAGAGCGTCTGCTGCCCTGCTGTGTCACCCTGTACCCCATCCTGCACGTTCCATCAGAACCCACGTATTTAGGAACATCCGTTCTGACTCTGCCAGTTTAAAGGAGGTGGGGGGATGGGAGAAGTAAAACAATAGTATTCTGTGGCTTTGGAATTTATTATTTTATCAGATGTGAGATTCTGAATGAAATATTGTGAGGTTTATATACAAAAGAATATATTGTGGTGGTACATTATTGCCTCAGTTTATATATATAGGACTGTTACTTTTTTATGACACTGACTCATTTTTATAACTATCAATATTTTAGTTTATAATATGGACAACTGAAAACAGCACAGACCCTTTTATTTAGCTGATAATAAGCTCCTTAGCTTGGATTCCATGAGTACGTGCGGCCCACAGCTATTTTACTGAACAGGTACTGACGGAGGGCCAAGGAGGACAGACCAGGAGCTGAAGAGAGAAGCCAGCAATAAATCCAAAGCCACAGCCACTTCCTGAGTATTTGATATTTAACTCACATAATATACATTTCACATCATTAAAATAAAGGGCCTCTGGTGGGTGGGACATTATATTATACCTTTGTTTTTGTTGTGAACTGCTATAATAGAACTGAACTTTGTCACTGTCTCCTCGCTGATTTCCACTGTCTCCCAGCCTCAGAACATGGCTTGGCCTATAGGTGCTCAATATATATTTGTTGAGTACATGAATGAAACAATTTGCTAACATTTAAGCTCTTAAATATCTCAGAGGTAGTAAAATTGCTGTAAACAAGAATGCTTTTGTTCTGAGTGTGTTTGTAATGTTGACTCTGTAAAGTGCATCAGTTCCTTTCTGCCACCAGGGGGCGACACAGCGCAGATAAGGAAACGAGTTTTTAATGACTTCTTTTTAAAAGAAAAGGTAGTGCTTGAACTCACTCTTAAATGTGGTTAACTGTGACCAAGCCACATCAGTACTGCACGAGGAGGTATATCAGCATATTGTAAGCTAACACAGGGTAAGCATGTGTCTGTTTTAAAGATATATTTATGAAAACAGCCTGATAATGTGCTCAATAGTAAAGTATTACATAAATACATAGCAAATGAAGATTTAGCTTTTAATCATTTCAAAATAACTTTCTGCCGCCCAATCAAATAGCATATACACTTTAATAGGAAATAAGGTGTAATGTATATTTTAAAAAGAACGCTCTTTTCCTCTTCGAAACAGAAGGCATGATAAAAAAAAATCCATGGTGCCTGTGCAGGTGGCACAGCTTAATCTCAGTGGGAAAAATGCGGTGGTTCTAGTTCTGCTGCGTGGACGGTGACCAAGTACATACCTTCAAGACAGAGGCAGGGCAGGCTTACTGTGATCAAGTCTGTGAATAGTTCTCTTGTGCTGGAAACCCGCTGGACAACCTAGCTCAGTTAGAAATGCCAGTGGGAGGGTAAGTCTCTATTGTTCAGGGGAGGGGTGCAGGGACTGGAAGAGAGGAATTTTCTTTTACGATATTAAATTTAATTAGAACGAGCTGAAGATCGTAGCTCAGTGGCCACTGCTGAGTGTGTGAGAAATCAGTTCTTTGTTGTTTTTCGGTGTCTTCACTTTGCAGTTTCTAACATCCTGAGGGGTTTGGCCTGTAGGGACGGACTTCAAGGGGATCCAGGTCACCCTCCAATGCCACGCCTGCCCTGTTACAGCAGATCCGCCTCTTCAAGGGACCCGGGTTGACAGGGCTTACTGGCACGAGTTGGCAGCCAGCAGCCAAGTCCTCTTGCCTCCTTTTCTTTTCCTGGCCAGTCTCTGGTGGAAGTGCTAATTAGGGATCAAACAGCCCCAAAAGCTGGCAGTTAAAGAAGAGAAAGGAATGACAGTGCTTCAGAGCTCTCTCTCTTGGCCTTGAATAATGGGAATTTAGTTGCTTGGGAGTCAAATAAACACAAAGGCCAACCAGTTTGGTGGTTGCTGGCAGCAGCTGACTTGTGCAGTCCTCTACTGTCCGAGGGGCCCAGAGCAACCCGACACCGCCCATTCTGGCCACACCTGTTGGCCAGCTGTGGTTCCTGGCCTGTTTGCCTAATTTGGAGGTTGTAAAGGCTAGTTCAAGGTTGTGAGGGCAAAGGCATGTTGGAACGATCTGGGGGTTGATGTTACTTTTTAAAACTCCGCTTTCTAAGGCTCTTTTCCACAGAGCTAAAGGGTGAGCTTTTGGTATTAGACCTTTCTCACTGCTCCTCTTTGTCATGAGTACCCAGACAGGAATTTCCGAACACCGCTCTGTCAGAGCACCCCCTAGGGGCTGACCAGGTAAACCTGCTTCGTGAAAACTAAAGCTTGGTCTAATACTTACATCCCCAACATGTTCGCATGGGCTCAGCATCCGTGTTTCCTAACTCTGGCTTCAGGCACTGCACTCCACTCCTCTGAGAAGCAGAGAGTGGCTGTCGGGCGGTAAGTGGCAGGGCCCTGAGAAACGCAAAGGGGTGATCTGTGAACACACACACACACACACACACACACACAAAGTTCACACTGGACACCAGCCTGAAGGAAAGAGTGAAATGAGGAGGCCTTCAGACCAGTTACTGCTTCCCGTACCACAAATTTTGACTTCACAGGTAACTCAGAAGCAGTAGTTTGGCGAGCCCGTTGTCAGGGGTTTGCTCTGTAGTGCCCCGGCCCTCCCACCTCACCGGGTCCAGCCTCGTTGTCCACTGCTGAAACTTGAAATGCCAGCAGGGCCCAGGACTCTGTTGGGACAGTACAAATTGTGGTGAAGCCGTGGGTGGAATGCCTTCTGAATGACAAAGACACCCATGGCCAAGAACTAAAGGAAATGTGTGCGATGAGGACTGTGCCGCAATTAATCACCACGGCTGTGTTCTTTTCCTTCTATGCAGAGAAGCCCAAGGAACAGGGTGGTGGTGGGGGGTGTTGGTGGCGGGGGTGGCGGGGGCAGGGCCGGGGCAAGGCAGGGAGACTCCAAGCCCAGACCTCAACAAAACTGAAAATGACAGTGTTTGCGTTTGTTGCGATGCCGTCTTCCCGCAGTCCTGCTCACCACAGTATCCAAGCGTGGTTTGGCCGACAGCTCGGCCTTTTCTATTTGAAAATACAGTTTATTTTCCCCTGACACATGCTTACTTTCTGGAATGCTGAGGATTGTTTCCGCACCTGACCCAGTGACTCCCTTTTAAGGACCCGGGACATGCAATCTATTTGGAGACAGTCGGTGGCTATTTTTGAAGTGGGGGTGCCTGGCTAGTCAGGATGCATACTAAATAAGCCGTTCCCAAGACTGACTGAGTTCTCAGCCACCAGAGCTGGGGAAGGGGCTGGGGAGGCAGGGGCAAGTTTCCCCTTATACTGCACAGCACTCTGCAGGCCACAGAGGAAGTGAGGTTCCTTTAACCCTGTAAGAGGACCCTGGGTCTCAAGTCTGGCACGCTCCTCTGCTGAGTTTATTATTATGTAAATAGAGTGACAGTGCAGCCTTTTAAGAGTCTTTGGCAAGGGGTAACCCTTTGTCTGCCAAAAGGTAGGCTCTGGCTTGGCCTGCCAGCCCAGTCTGTGCAGTAAACAGTGGGTGACCTATAAGCCAGCCAGTCAACTTGCACTTCGCCTTATTAGGCAGGCGGAGAAGGCTGGTGTCTGGGGACAGCCCCGCAGAGCCGTGGCAGTGGGCTTGTGTCTTGTAAGGAGCCCAAACCCTGGAGACGTGGCCTAGTACTGCTCAATTAATTCTAGTGTGCCATAGTGACAGGAATATGCACTCTCCTCGGTATGAATGGAAAGCAGGAGGTGATGTCCCAAAGGACAGAGTGTCATATCTCATTTTCTAGGGCTTTGCTTACTGGGTAGCTTGTTCTGTTGTGGCCTGTATCAGGGCGTGTTCTGTGGTGAACGGACTTTCTCAGGAGATGGTTAACGGTTTCCTTCTAACCCAAGATGTTTTGGAGACCCTTAAAAGCTTGTCTGTGTTTCAGAGTAAAGTCTTTGTGGCGATGAGGCCATGTGTAGGGTAGAGAGGAAATACCAGGCAGAGTCCTAGGAGCCAGGGGCCCTGGTATGGCACATGTGCTAAGTGACCTTGGACAAGTCCCTTCCATTGCTCTCTGTAAAATGTAGGGTTAGACTGAATGAGCTCTCTTAATTGATCTCTCCATTATAAATTTCTCACCCAAAATGACACTCATTACATTCTCTCTTTGGCCTCTTTGTTCTCTTAAAATAATAAGATTTAATGAGGAAATGTGGTGGATGATGTGGAGCAGCAACAAATTGCCAACACCGTAGAAGAGCCCCAGGATCTTAGCAGGCTCAGCCTGGGAGAGCGAATCTGTGTGACGGCAAGCTTCCAGGTAGATTACATGCTCACGATCAACCTTTAAGCCTGGCATTGGGAGATGTGGAAGAAACTTACTGTAGAAATTGAGGAAGAAACATGTAAAGAGATGTATAAGTCAACAAAACAGAATATTCTGATGCCCTTTGTCCAGGGAGATGGTGGTGTGCTAGTTGCCCTCCATCAAGAGTTGGCTGAAACAAAGAATTTGTCCTGTATGGAAATTAGGACAAATGTCTTAATTTGTCCCAGTTTGTCCTAATTGTATGGTTGTGTCTATAATGTGGAAGATACTCAAAAGAAAAACCTGTGTACATTTTGATATTGAGAAATGACCAAGGATTCTTCCACCCATGAAATGAGTTGATTGGCATATAACTCACAAATTCTTAAGCTAAATGACATTTCTGTTTTTCTCCAACCATTCCAATAAATGTGGTCATCAAGATGCAAAAAGAAAAAAAAAAGATTTAATGTGTGTTGGTGGTTAATAGCCACAGTTTAACATCCAAGGGGAAATCTGCATGCTTTTAGGCTGAATCCACTTTTACTCTTTTGAGTTTTTTCCAAAACTTGAGACCTCGCTGGAGACTGGGACAGTCTCTATACTGAAGCTTTTGTTCAGATTTGCTCCAGCTGTTGAAGTAAGTTATGGCTCACAAACCAAACCTGGAGGTGAGACAGATCCGCAAATGGAGGAGGGGCCTGAGTTAGTCATGTGGCAGGCGATCACACACTAGTTTCTTTTTCAGTTGAATATTCATGCACCTGGTGTGGTCAGCCTATCAGGCAGGAAGGCGTGCAAGGCAGCTCCTTCTCAGTGCCCATCACCGCACGTGGTAGGTTCTCTTCTCCCTCCAGGAACCCTGTCGTAGCAAACAAAGCTCACCTGCCCTTTCCGTGAGCAGGGATGGCTCCCACTGCTACGTGTCATGGACTTGCTGCAGAGGGAGAGGGCATCTGAGGGTCTGGTGGCTAGGTGTCTGTTTTGACCTTGGCATCTATCTTCTTTTAATTGCCCTGTGTCTGCTTTTTGTCACTGAAAGAAAGGATAAATTCACTTTTGGCTTTCTGTTAAAGAAATCCTTCCCCCCGACCCCCCATGTTTTAAACATCTTTTGCCATCTCTATTGAGTACTTGGATCCTCAAGGTATGGGACATGTCTTTGACTTATTTGTTCTTATCACACGAACTTGTGACCTGGAGAAAGGACTTGTCACCTTGGTGCTGAGTGCCACTAGGACTTTACAAGACCTCTGAAACTCAATGCAGAGCTTGTTTTGGCCAGGGGAAAAATGACTGCGGTTCAGATGGTAAAGAGAAAAGATTAGCTGTCTGTGCAGGACAAGAAGGAGCAGAGAGAAACCTCTGTAGTGAGTGCATTTTCTCTGCGCATGACACAGAGGTCAGGAGCTGAGAGCGGCTTCTTGTTGGAGCATAAACTCTGAGTCCCTGAATTTGAAGCCACCAGAGTCTGCCACATTGTAATCTCCAAGTCTCTTCCTTGAATTTTTTCACACCCAGCTTATCTTGAATGAGGAAGTTAGAATTCTAACAGATAGGCAATCGAATTTTCTGATTTAATTTTTAAATATGTCTGTAGCTTTAATGATCAAAGATTATTTGATATTGAGGGATAGTCATAGTTTTTGGAAAGTTAAAATAACTTTTGCCTTTTCTAAGGGGAGGAAAATTTCTTAGTCACTGACTCAAGTGGATTATTCTGTTTTAACTGGTGGTGTTCAATTCTTTTTTTTTTTTTAAGATTTTATTTATTTCTTTTCAGAGAGAGGGGAAGGGAGAAAAAGAGGGAGAAAAACATCGATGTGAGAGAGACATCGGTTGATTGCCTCTTGCATGCCCTCAACCAGGGACCAGGTGCAGGTCCAGGCCTGTGCCCTGACTGGGAATCGAACCGATGACCTTTCTGTTCCCAATCTGGTGCTCAATCCACTGAGCCACACCAGCAAGGGCAATTCTTCCTTAATTACTTCAGTTAAGTGATTAGCTACAGTAAAGCAATAATAAATATTTCACTCCAAATCAGTGGGAATGTAAAAAGTCACAGGATGATTCACATTTGTCTAGGACACGACAGTTTGCATACTCATTTGCATGCATTGTCACGGTTAAAATGCTTCAGCTCCTAGCATCAGGTGTCTTGAAGGTCAGAGGAGGAAGGAAGAGCGAAATGTTCTCTCTTCTAGGAAGGAAGTTTTTGCAGCATCCTGCAATGTGTGTTTCAGCTCTGCTGTGCTCTTGCTTGGTCTACAGCTCGAGGGAACTGTCTCTCATTTTACCCAGGAAGGATTCATCTTACATGAGGAAGATAAATATATGTACTTGACAGGATAAAAGGAAGAAGTAGGGAAACGTCAAAAGAGCCAGTGACGACAAAGTGGAAAAAGACCTTGGTACTATGTACAAAACTCTGTTGTTAATGCATTAGGTGATTTTCTCACTTAGACTGTGACCTCACTGAGGGCAGGAACTCTTCCAGAACACTGATGCCTGGTGTCTGGCCTGTAGTTGTTGCTCAGAGAATCCTGTGTGTGGTGGGGGTACGATCCAGAGATGGGGTGACTGTACACTGCAGGAGGTAGGACAGGTAGGGGCTGGGGGTGGGCAAGATCTATGACATTTGTCTTTTGCCTAGTGAGTTCAAGTAGATAGCTGAGTATCTAGGAATATTATGCCAATAACGAAAGATGTCAGTCTCCAATTTACAGCCCTCCCAACACTGAATGCCCCTGTACCTTACATCCTCGGCAGTTAGTCTGTGTCACTGCTTCAAGTGGCTATGACATGAGGGCTTGCCCATCACTTCCGATAATGCCCACCAGCTCTGTGCCAGCTGTGGACCAGGATAAGGGATCACAATAATGAGTTTCTTCATTCCAAAAAAAAAGTTGGCTTTTGTAAACTTTTCATTCCACTGTCTACAGACCCCAGTAAGAGGCACGCAGGCCACCTATTAGGAAATGCCTGGGCTAGTGCACCTACGTTCCTGAGAAAATGTTCTCTTCCATCGCAGGACCACGCAGCAATCCTGTATTGCAACATGGCCTCAGGGTGGGAACAGAAAGTTTCTTTTTCTGCTTGGGCTTCAGAGATGGCTTCCATGTTTCTTCTAGGCAGGTGAATCTCCTCTTTTCAGGAGACTCTCCCTTGCCTCCTTCCCACCTCCCAAAAGGCTGTCCGGGTCCCCTCTCAGTCCCTTCTGAAGATGGCCACCACTTAAGCCCCCATCTCCATTAAGTATCATTTTTATTCCATCTCTCACACTTATGGCACCTCTTCCTCCTGGCATATCCAACCCTGTCCTCTCCATCCACAACTAGGCTCTGCAGTCACCTTCACCAAGAAGGCTTCCTTCACCAAGCTTACCTGCCCGACTCCGTTTCCTGTGTCTTTGTAGACGCAGCACATGAACGGCTACACCAGTGGTGTTTGAGCCACAGGGCATTTCTTGAGCACCTGGGGCAGGGAGACCTTCACTTTTAGCACGCACCCTGTGGGCCTCTGAGGGGCACAAGGTCTGATGTCATTGACCTTAGACCACACGTTAAACTTGCCCATCAGTACTAACATGCTTTTAATCATTTCAACAAGCAGAATAGAATGTGTCTTTGACTTCCTTGTCATAGCTTCCCCGTGCCAGCCACTCTGTGAGCACAAGCTGCTTTCTTGGTGACTATTGTCCATTCTAAAAGCTGGCGTGAACATCTCCTGACCTTCCTCCGCCGTCTCTGATCGGTCAGCAAACACATCGGGAGCCTGTTCTGAGGCTCTAGTAGGGTCTTGGGTGCCAGTTAACGTAGTAACCTCATGGAATCATTGGAGGCATTGGCCATGGCGAGTTGCTGAACTTTTCCTGGGTTTTCACGTTGTTACTGTTGTTGAAGTTGCTGTTGCTGTTTGTACTAAGATGCCCGTCTGAGAAGAAGGTAAGCCCAGAAATGATAGTAAGCAAAGCTCTTTCCTTCAAGTCATCCAAGTATAACTCTAGACCAGCTATCAGGTATCAGCACTCATTTCGTATAGTTACTTGTCTACCATCTGGGTTTTCAGACTCATAAAAATCCTCATATCTGATGATTCAGTATTTCCTAGCTTTTAGTTCATGTGAAAACCATCAAATAGCAAGTACAGAATGGCTAGAGTTGGCAGGAGCCTTCTCAGAACTCCCTGGATAACTGTAATGTGTCAGCCCCTTCCCACTGGCAGGGTCCCCTCGGGGAGGGGCCTTGGGGCCTGGCAGCTGAGAAGACACAGCGCTCTGTACCTTATGTTCTAGGGTTCAGCTGCAGAGTGTACACAGCCCCACCTGAGCGTTTACTGATCTGTCAGTTCACTGTTGAGGGGCCCAGTGTGTGTTGGGTTGTGGCATGTGTCAGAATTTCGTTCCTTTTAAAGGCTGAATAATACTCCATGGTCTGTGTATTTCAGTGTAGATTTTGAGCAAAAAGTTAACCTATGTCTTTCTTTTTTCTTGTCCAGACTCTCTTCCTCTAAACTACCTGGATTATTTTCCCCAAGAATCATTAGCTGTAGATTCAAAATTGCCCAGAAGTTAAAATGATTAGAGATCACTTTCACCACAAATTTTGACATTGCTTGTTTGAACATGTATTTAAAGATAATAAATAATAAGTCTTTTAGGAGCTAGGATCAGCCTTTTCTTTAAAAAGGATTTTTGACAACAGCATGGCTGGCCTGGCTCTTTCATCACATCTGATGAAGACGTGTCTGTGAGTCGTAGTCTTCCTCACGGGAAGTACCTTTGCCTTTTCTTCTCCACATATGTGGCCTGTTTTGAATTATCTTACGTAGTGATGCAACACAAAACTTTATTTGCAGACTTGTCCTAGAGATTACCACTGCCCAGAACTCACAAGCATTTCACAATGCACACAGGAGAGAATTGCACTAAAATCAGGAATTTGGACTAAGTAATGAGGGTGTGATAGAAGGAAAATAAGAAAGGACTCAGTGGGGTCCCCACTGGTGGGATTACCTCATGTCAGGCAACTCTACCCCAGATTAAGAGTCTGCACAAATAAAATCTGTCAGAGAAAATGAGAATACCATTTACAGCTGCTTCTAGCACACAAAATACTTCTTTACTGGGCTATAAAAATATATCATTCACTTTGGAATTTCAGCCCAGCCATCCATCATCTTTAGTAGCTTACAGCAGATTTCATTAAAATCGTTCTGGGGCTCTTCTTAATTTTAGAAATGAACCAATAGCTCAGAGCACTGTTCAGACACCTATTAGTCATAATTTCACAATGCTGGTATTTCCCACTTCCATGTCGACCCATTATCCTGTGCACTGGGAGAGCCTCAGGTGCCGTTCAGGCAGCACAATAAGGAGACACAAGACGATACCACACAGGCCTCGGCAGGGCTGTGCCTTGTACCCTGTAACCCACGTGTCTCCTTGTCATGGAGATCCAGGTGTGCGTTCGATGTGCTCCACTCTTCAGAGTGCTTCCACACCCTTTCCCGCATTTAATGGTGTCCTCACTTGCACATTTACATCTTTGATTTGATTTTGGCTGCTCAGAGAAAGGTGGTTTTGCCTTTAGAAACACATTTTAAGTGGTCATTCTAGGCTTGAGCGTTTACCCTAGATCACGCCATAGTTCAGTCCTCTCACCTGCACGTGGGGATAGTGTTCGGGTCTCCTGTAGGCTTTGTGAGGACTGAGTGAGTTCAGAGCCCCAGAGCACTTACATCGTGCCCAGGCTGCTGGTAAGTCAGTGAAGGTCTGGGCTTGCCCTGTTCTTTACTCATCACAGCAGGGATGGTGGACCACGGCTAGATGCCAATTGGGGCACTGGCTGCTTCCCTTTTCCTACTCTTTGTTTCCACTTGCTTTTCCCTGAGAATGACCCCCAGAGCACATCTGCTCTTGTGTTGGGGGATGCACCTGTGCTCTCAGCCGGAGCAACTGGTAGGATTGGCTTCTCGCTGTCGCCTCTGCATAGTCCTGAGCCACAGCTATGCACTGCACTGCACAGTCCCTGAGGGTGTGACACCTTGATCCTGTGTCATCTAACGCCTTAGCTTTTGACTTTGGCAATTTAGGAGGTGATCCTTCTTACCATATCAACATTGTTCACAGCTGGACTGCGGGATTATCTTCCCTCTGTTTCCCATTCCATCATGTCCCTGGCAAATCTAACATTTTCTCCCCATTTCTCCACACACCGATATTTATGTTCCATATTATCGCTTTACGTTTTAGGGAAGACAAGACTTTAGTGGGAGTTTCAAGTTAAAGAAAGAATGGTAATACTTTTCCTTTATGCCTCCTATTAAAGAAATAGAATTGGCTTATTAAATGGAGGCTGTAATTAAAAAAAATAAAACTAAACTAAAGGGATTGGCTGAGGATGAGGTGGGATCTCAGAATGAGGAAGAATAGAGGTGATTCCACTGCCTGTCTGCTTACTCAGTTCATTCACTCTCTCATTCACCCAGTCTTCAGAGCCCCTGTTCTGAGCCAGGCACTGGAAATCAGCTCAAGTCAATGTGGTTTGAAAGTAGGGTATAAAATCCATGCAAATCATTTTGTATAATAGTATGATCTCTAGCTTTCAGAGAAGATTATTCCGTTATTTTATATGGTCATTCAGCAAACGCTCACTGTAGGCCTGCTGTGCATGAACTAAAGATACAAAGACGGATGGACATACTCAGGGTCCCTGCCTTCCGGGGGTGGGGGTGAGTCAGGGCAAATCATGTTCTTGATCTCACCTGCCCAGGATCCTACAGTTGTGTCGATAACCAAGTGACTTCCCATGAACTAGTTACTTCTGTAGTCCTTTGTTGCTTCATCTTGTTAATGAGATGATTTTCCTAGTTTCTCTTTAATGTCCCTTTATCAGTAAAAGAGTTGGTGTCTGATTATTGCATATTTTTGCATTATTGCTTGGACCCACCAGCTACAGGTCACAGTTAAAAATAAACAGGGGGGAGACTTCAGGGTTCCTGGTTCTTCGTGGAAGGAGCTTGGAAGTCACTGTTCCCTCCTAACAACAAATCAAAAGCTGAACAGACTGAAAAATCAACAGTGCTTCTTGAGTCCAGAGGGAGGAGAGGTCACAGGGCAAACTACTGCCCCCAGAGCGGAGGGACAGTTGCGCCCATACAGGGAGCCACGGCTTTCCAGGGAAGAAGCCCACGAGTGATAGAATGGAGCCAAGGCAGTCTCCTCAGCAAACAGTGCTGGAGTGACTGGACTTCCACATGCAGAGAAACAAAATTAGACCAGGCCCCAGACCTTTCACAAAAATTAACTCAAAATGGATCATATACCTAAACGTAAAACACAAAAATATTGAAGTCCTAGAGAAGAAAACCTAGAGGACCTTGGGTTTGGCTCTGACTTTTTAGGTGCAACAGCAAAGTCGTGACTCACGAAAGAAGTAATTGATAAGCTGAACTTCATTAAAATTAAATTCTGTTCTGCAAAGGACAATGTCAAGAGAATTAGAAAAGCCACAGAAAATATATAATATCTGGGGAAAATATTTGCAAAAGACACATCTGTCAAAGGACTGTTATTTAACATATATAGAGAACTCTTAAAACCCAACCAAAAGAAAACGAACATCCTAATATGAATGGGCCGAAGGTCTGAACAGACACCTCACCAAAGAAGATACTAGATGGCAAATAAGCACATGAAAAGATGCTCCCCATTATTTGTCATCTGGGAAATGCAAATTAAAACCACATGAGATACTGCTGCACACTTACGAGAATGGCAAAACTCCAGAGCCCGGTATCAATAAGTGCTGGAGAGCGTAGGGGGGAGTAGAATGAATAGAACTCTCACTGCTGTGGGGATGCAAAATAGTACAGCCACTTTGGAAGACAGTTTGGCAGCTCCTTACAAAATTAAACATAGTCTGCTATACGATCCAACAGTCACGCTCCTTAATACCCAAATGAGTTGAAAATGTGTAGCCACAGAAACACCTGTGTATCGATATTTATAGCTGCCTTATTCATAATTGCCAAAACCTGGAAGCAACCAAGATGTCCTTCAATAGGTGAGCAGATAGACCGTGGCACATCCGGACAGTGAAATATCATTCAGTTCTCAAAAGAAATGAGCTATCAAGCCACAAGAAGAGAAGGGGGAATCTTCAATACACATTACTGAGTGAAAGAAACCAGTCTGAAAAGGCAACATACTGTATGATTCTAACTGTTTGACGTTCTGGGAAAGTTAAAACTATGGAGCGATAAAAAGATCAGTGGTTGCCAAGGGAGGGTAGTTAGCCGAAGGCAGAAAACACAGGATTTTTAGGGTAACGGAAATGGCCTGTATGATATTTTAAGGGTGGATACATGCCATTATCCATTTGTCCAAACCCATAGGAAGTACACCACCAAGAGGGAGCTCTAAGGTAAACTGGGCTATAGGTGTGGCAGTGTAGGTCCATTCTTGGTAAACTGGGTACCACTCCGGGGTGTGATGTTGATCCTGGGGGAGGCTCTGCATGTGGGGGTCAGGAGGTCATACGGGAGATCTCTGTACCTTCTCCTCAACTTCATAGTCAACCTAAACCTGCTCTAAGAAAATTAAGTATTTTTAAGAGATGATAATATAAATAAAGGGCAGTCAAATAGATAATGCTTAATGTAAGAGCTTCTGTCTCAAATTAAAATTGTTGAACCTCAAAAGCAATATCTGCTTTTTCTTTTCCTACAATTTCACTCATATGTTGTTCATAAATCTTAGCTATGGGGTTTGGCTCCCTGTTAGGTAAAATATTTCATTTAACCTAGCAAAGCGGACTCAGAGCAGCCTGGGAATGGTTAGGCAGCCTCCATTGCTCCCAGAACATCAAGAGGCTCTGTATGTTTGGGTTTTTTTTTTTTGCTTGTTTGTTTATTTTTAGGAAAAGGAGTTGTTTTGACTCCCCCGATGATGGCTAGGGTGCAGCACTGTCTGCTTAGCTGAAGCCCAGGCTGTGCTTCGGCCGCCGACTTGACGTGGCAGCATCATCAGTGCCCCATCACTGAGCCGGCACCCACAGGCCCACGTTCTGCTTGCAATCTGATTACGGAGTTCGAGCTCTTCCAGCCTGCCACCTTTTGCTTTGCTTTTACTATACTCTCAAGGACACAAGTGCCTGATTGCTCTAGCCCTGCGCTGGGAAAAGTCTCATCCCAGTGCTGCTTAGAGTGGCCGAGAGCTGTGGCTGGTCGAGACTTAGCTGCAGAACGGGCTCTGTTACTGAACTTTGTGTGTGTATCGCCATGATCAGAAGCCCAGGGTTCTCCAGCTACTTGGGAGCTTTCAAGTTCTCTGAGAAACAAGGTAAGGCAAGAGAAATTGAAAATACACTTCAGAGTCTATTTTATACCGTAATGAATGGCTAGAACCCTCCTGCATCCAGTTAGTTAAAAGGTTTTCTCAAAGGACACTTTAAATATCTAATTGAGTTTATAAATGAGCTTATCTTGGGATTGCTGAAAAATGTGATTTTTTTTTTCTGTTATAACTTAAAGATATTACTAAACCACTAAAGCCTTTATGTAGGGAAAAAAATGCCAATTCAATTGGAACGACCATACTTTGGATCAGGTTCTGAACTTAAACTAAAATATTTTTCTAAACCAAATGCTATATATTAAATTATTTCCAGTAGGCACGGGTGAGTGTCTTTTTATTAAATCTTCATGTGAAACAGTTTGGAACAAAATGTTGTCTTTTTAGTGGCTTCCTTTCCAGCACAGAGGAAAATATATGCTCTCAATTCAGCCACTGAAGTGATATCACAGACCCCACTCCCTGATCGAGCAAACGTGAGATGCTGATGTTACTCTGAATGTCACATTTCCAGACATTCAGAATAATCCAGCTGTTGTGTGTACAAGTATTTTCCAGCACAGATGCACTGTTAGGAAGTGATTGGAACAGTTCAGGCCTCAGATTCAGGAATTTTCTTCTATAATATTTGATAGCTTTTGAACTGAGTCCTCTTTTCAAAAACTATGTGAGAAGGCATTTGTATAATTAGGAGGAAAGTTAGATGTTTAGTTGGCAGCGTACTTTGCATTTTATGATGTTCCTCTGGCTGGTCAGACTCTCCGGATTCCAGGATCCCGGGTGTACGCTGATGGGTAGTGACGTGTCAGCATGGGGTATACTTTTACCTCCTCTTCCTGGGGCTGCTGACCCCAAATTGTACCCAGGGAAAGGCGTTCCCGCAGGGGAAGGTTTCCGTAAGTGGTCACTTGTGGTTTCCTTGGTGGACAAGGGGTTGCTATGCCAAGAGCTGTAAAACAGATTACTTGCCATTAGACTGGTTATAAATTTGTCTGCACCTGGTTTTGATTAACTGGTTCACTCGGATGTGTGTCTTTGCTGTATGGAATTGTTCCCAGCTGGCTTACATAACATCTATTTTGTCTTCAGAAATAAACAAGTGGTTTATTTGATGTGTTGTTATTGTTTAGGTTTTAACGAAGGCAATAAAATCTCGGCTAAGCGCTCCCCTGCTCTTCATCCGCTCCGTACTGCCCCCACCCCACGCAGCCTTTAAACCGCCTCGAACATGTCAGGCAGCATGACTGTCAGTATTTCTGGTTATCTTAGCCAAATTTTTTACTTTTTCCCCTGAATATAAGAATATAACTATATTATTTAATATTTTATTGCTTTAAGTTATTCCTCTAACCACACAAATTTAAATCATAGCATTGAACTGTGACAGATTACTTTTCTATCCACAGATGATGTTCACATTCTTTCACTTGGAGAAAACTGAAAAATCTTGCCTATGTAACATGTATAATGTCAAATTTGATTCTTAGGTGGTGTCATTGTTTTATTCATTATTCTCGTCTGGTTAATGGTTTTCTTTTTCTTAAATTCTATGTTCGAGAGGAGTTTGAAGAATTTTCTTTCCCATGGCTTTTTAAAACTCTTATTGTTCGGCCACCTCAGTGTTACATTGTTTCTTTCCCCTTAGATTTCAACAAGAAAAACTTAAGCTTCGTTGGATTCCCACTTCAAAGGAAAGTTCCAAGGTAAAGTGCTCTCTGCTCGAGGGATCTTGTTTTGAAGATTTGTAAGAGCTTTTTAAATTATCTCCTCAATGTCTAACTTATGCATTTAAGTCTTTGTCAGTACATCTTCTCTCCAGAGTCTGATTTGTTAAAATAAATGGAGCAAGCCGGCAAAGATTCTGTTTCTGTGTGTGATGCCGTGTCTGAGCGCTGTTTGCAGAGCAGGATGTGGATGTCTCTGTAACTGCACAGGGGTGAAGATCTCTTACCTTTTCTTTCTCATACCTGCCTCTAAGCATGGGGTGTCCTTCTGTAATCTGTCCATCAAGTAAGGGAGCTTTTGATTTTTTAAGAAAGAGTTTCACATTGTTCCTCCTTCCTTTCTCCCTTCCTTCTTCCTTACCTCCCTTCACCCATCCACCCCTCTGTCCACGTGACTTGGTGCCTGCTCTCTTACCCTGTCTGCACCTCATTTCCCTTGGCTGAAGAATACTGTGGGTACTAATTTGATTTACCCAATGCGCTAAAACTCCATTGTACATCATCACTGATGTAAAATAATGTGAAAGTTAGTTTGTGGCAAACGAGATAGCTATATCTCAGGAGCTTCTCAGATCACTCTCCCTAATAGACTTGGGGTTTCCAAGTGGAGGCGCAAGGTTACCATCCCTCACGCACAGGTGTGAATCTCAGCCCACACTCCCCTGTGCTGGTGGGACCCAAACCAGTCTGCCCCACCTCCACTCGGATGTTCTGGTTCCTGCTGTTTACATGGGACAAAACTATTTTTTACCAACAAGGGTTTGCACTTCAACGGCATTGGAATACAGTTGTCTAACTTCTGTGCTCATCAGGCTGAGCCCGGCTCTGCATTTGAAGTGGCAGAGTTGGCCTTGTGGAGACATGAGAAGGCATGAAGCCCTGATGAATTTCATCCACGTTGTAGTATCAGGTTAACCAAAGCAGAAATGACCCAGGGACATCGGGGAGGCTGTTTTATTTGACTCGGGAAACCTTACTCTTCCAGTGCTTGACCCGGTTTCCCCTATTTTTCATCTTTGCCACATTTTTAACAGGATATAAGGCTTATGTTTTACTCTGTTCAGGCTTCTCTAACAAAACCCCCCACCCCAGGGGGCTTATAAATAACAGAAATCCGCTCCTCGCAGTCCTGCAGGCTGGGAGTCTGAGACCAGGGCGCCGGGATGGTGATTGCAGAGGGCCCAGCTCCTACACCCTCCCTCTGCTGAACCATCTAGGGAGCTCGCTGGGCCGGGAACAGCACTGACCCGTTCACGAGGGCTCCGCCCTCATGGCCCAATCTCTGCCAAAGGCCCACCTCCTACTGTCATGGCCCTTGGGGGCTAGGGCTTCAGCGCAGGAATCTGAGGGAACACAAACAAACCACAGCCGCTTAGTTCCCAGCGTGTCCCTAGCAGGTTGGTTAAGCTCCCCTAGTGGCTGAGAAAAGGGCGTACACGGGCGGGGCGACAGGGCGGTATTGCTTATTCAAGGATAGGAAAAGCAGAAAGTACGAGGTCAGACACTCCCTGGAGAGCGAGCGGCTCAGAGGGGCACAGCTGTTCAGCACGCTGGGCAGTGTCCTGTGTAAGCCTGTGAGAGGGCCGGCCTCCTTGCCAAGGCACTCAGTGTGCATGGGCTGGAGATAGAACCTGCCTCCTTCAGAGAGACTGAGTCGACCAGAGGTGAAAATATGAGCTAACGGGTTTGGGATTCCCATGGCTTGTAGTTTAAACTTCGGTAGGAGAGGGAACGGATCGCAGGGGAGGCTTTCACAGCATGGGTGCTAAATAATCTTTGTAATAGTAGATCCCACATTTTGTGAGAGGTGGAAGGTAGTGACAGCAGAATATGCTGCCCTCGCTTTAATGAAATTACCCTTTGTTGCCACTGCAGGACATTAAAGTGGGTTAATGGGACACGTTAAGAAAATTATCAGGGAGGCAGGGGGCAGTCTCTTCTTAGATTATGGAAGCAGAAGGAAGGAGGTAGAATAAAAAATTAGTGAGAAAGAGTGAGCACTATTTCAGAGGAGATGAAGATAGACTAAAAAATGCAAAATGTACCTCATAATATTAGAAACTTTTAAAATAATAATTCACAAACATTTGGACTAGAATTTGCTTTAGTTGTATAAGGAAGATGGTTTGTACAGACACGTGGGACAACTTCGCTGAGCTGGGGCAGCCCACTAAGGCCCGCAGAGGCTGCCGGGCACAGACCCCGTCTCTCTGAGGGGCAGGCCAGTGAGCAGAGCCTGACTCAGCGTCAGGGCTCAGGGCTTGAAGTCGCTCTCGTGGGAGTCTGGAACAGCCAGTCCCGCTGCTCTGGTGCCTCTGACTCAGCAAAGTCAGAGCAGGGTGATGTTAGGGCTCCTTTGGGAATTTGTGTTTCCTTAGCCATTATGTGATCAGAAGGGGTCACTAGTTCACAGCTGGCGCAGGATTCTTTACTGCTTGTCTTACCTGCATTTCCACTGCTGACTGTGCCCTTGGGTACAGAAACTCCAGGGAAGAGACAGGACTCTTTAAAACCTGGTTCAGGTAGGCTTGAGGGGTCTCGCTTTGGTCAAGCTTTTGTGACATGCAGAGCCACACTTTCTTACCCATTCTCCTTATTCTTCTTATCTGCTCATCTGCTTCCTTGGAAGTTATCCATCCTTTAGTGGGAATGAGAGAGAGAGAGAGAGAGAGAGAGAGAGAGAGAGAGAGGAAATAGGAGCAAGAAGAAAATACAAAGACAGCCACATGGATTCTAGTAATAAAAGTTTATCCTCAAGATGGAGACTTAAAAGTAGAATATGCATACGCACTACTGTTCTCACTCATGTGTGCAAGGTGAGCAGAGGTAATAAGGAGAGATGTTTTCCCAATCACACATTCTGAAGATGAAAGAAAGAAATAAAGGAAGGGAGGGAGGAATCTCATAACTGATGCTGTGAAATATATGCCCTTCTAATTATTCTCAATATCTGTAATTCTCTTTGTCCCCATCATGTCAACAGGGTATAAGGTGTGTGCAGGAAATACTTCAGAGTGAGTTGTAGCATGTATTGAAAGTGTTTAATGCAGTCATTCACTCATTCATTCATTCAGCATGTATGTATTGATTTGTACAACTCCTTGTACAAATCAACAATCTTCGTAAAAATTAGCTACTTGTAATGTGTTCTTCAAGTAGGAAAACAGGATACAATGCGAGAGAAAAACAGAGGTGCGCAGTATAAATCCAGTGGGCCAGGCAATGGGTCAGGGGGTTCCTCCTTGAGGAGAGGACCTCACCCACCCTGAGGCCCAGGCCAGGAGAGGACTCAGCCAGGACGGAGGAGAGCTGGAGAGGAGAGCATTCAGGTGGAGGAGGCGCATTTACAGGGAACCCCGTCAGAGAGGCATGAGAGACATTCCTGAGAGCGCCAGGTTCTCCGTGGGTTTCCGACCATCTGTGGAGGCTGTGCTGTCCGTTGGTGTAGGCACTGTCCGCAGCTGGCTTCAGGAAAGTCAGCGGCTGTGGAGCTGGGGGCTGTCGGGCGCCACTTGGGAGCTCACCTCTGCACAAGTCCAGCAAAATGTTTAACTTGGGGTGATGTCTCAGTCTTCACTAGTGGCTTTACCGAGCTTTCTGATAAGCAGGAAAAGGGAGGGGAATACAGATGTTTATTGTTGAAAATATGAGATGATACTTGTACCCCAAAGTCAATGGCTTAAGGAGCTGAATATTTCAGGGACTGCATCATTTTGTTTTAATAACAGATTATTTTCCCTGAGATTTTAGTTTCCCAAAGTGCAGAACTGTATGAAGATGTTTAAACAGTTTATCAATCAAAATAGCATGTCATTCCTTAACGAGGGCACGTTTCTGCAGTTATTTCATTTGTTAGGTTTATGGTAAACATACCTCTGGATAAAACACTGAAGGGACTCTTTACTGCACCACGGTTCACTGTGTAGAAGTCAGTGCGGATTCTAAGTTTCTCATCTAAGCAGTGGCCGTGGGGGCTTTTTAAACCACCTGGAGTGTGGTTCATAAACACCACTATTCTCAGGCTTCTTATCAAATACTGTGAATACGTGGCACTCCTACTTACGAATGTAAGTCATACTACACTCATCAGCAATAACTAAGGCTTCACATGAACTTGGTCTTAGGAAGATAGGACGGTGTGCCATGCTGCGGAGCATGTGGAAGTGCCTCAACACCTAATTTATTTATGGGGTATATATTATCCGTGTGCCCCACTAACAGTGTACACAGCACCTTCCTCAATCTGTCTGGCTGGAGCCTCTGTGGGGCGCACCCTGCGGAGCAGAAACACCGTCAGAGAAGGACATGGGGAAGGTCAGCTTCACATTGAATGTGTTTGCAGGCCAGTTGTTCACCTGTCCAGATGTGATCATATCATGGGGCAATATCAGTTTTCTGTGTTCCTACGTTGGTTTTCTTCCGGCAGGGCAGGCAACTCTGTGCCCTCTTGGGGTATATTCCCACTGGAGACTGTGGGGTTGTAACGCGCACCATGGTCTTGGGGCCCCAACTACGTGTAGCGTCAGAGCAGGCTCTGGGTTTGTATGTCATGTAGTCTTCCGGCCAAGTGTGTGTTCTTGGGCAAGTCCCTTACCAGTTTCCTAGGCTGTAAACCAAGGACAGTAGTTGGGTGGTGTGCTGGAGCCGGCTCACGGTGCCCATCACAGCCGGGGTGCCTCTCTTCCAGTTTCGAGCTGGTGGTGGAGAGGGTCCACACTACCAGCTAATGATGCGAAGCAAGTGGTTTGGGGCGTGGGGGAGGGGACGTGCCCCAGAGGAAGGAGGCAGTTGTTAGACATTTGTCAGAGCAGCACTTGGCTCCTACCTCACAGCGTCTGGTGAAGGTAACTAAGGTAATGCCCGGGATTCGCTTAGCGCAGCAGGAAAGCGCATAGCAAGCACTCAATCCTTCTGTTCTCCCCTTTCATTCCCTCTGTTCTTCTTCCCAGACACATTAGACCTTTCACCATGCTTTTGTTTCTTGGTTGTTGGAAGACATTTGTTACTTAATATAATTTCAGGTCAGGAAAGCATGTATCACCTAGCCAAGCTGCTGATTTTCTGAGGAAGAAAGTGTAGCACAGAAAGGTCAAGTGATTAGTCCAAGCCCAAACAGCTGCTGGCAGTGCTAGAACAGGTGGTCAGTCTGAACGATGTTTTTACGGCCCAAGGCCATGCCACCAGCCTCTGTGAATGCAGTTACTTAGTTGTACAAAAAAACCATTTTAACATAAATGTAAGTAAATGAAAAAAAATACCAATTAATTCCCCCAAATAAAACTTTTTTCTTACAATCTATATATACATACTTGAATATACATAACAGTAGCATAGTTTTTATGTTCCACATATTTTTACTTAGTATTACATATCTTGCTTTAAATTGACTTTAAACGTCTTATTAATGGAGAAATTTTTAGCTTTCAGAAAGAGTTCTTGCTTGAAGATAAAGAACAACTTGCTAACTGCAAAAGAAGAAGCGATGCTAAGTTTTTAACTGCGCTTCCTAAAGGTAAGACTTTTTCTGAATCGTGGACCAGTGTCCTGGGCATCCAACAATTGTGTTATCTGGTTTTCTTTGAAGAACTCTACCTAACCTCCAGCTGGGATTCTCCTTGCGTCCCTTTCTGCCTCATCCAAGAGTCAACCTCAATTAAGAGACCTCTCTTCTTGCATTTTTAATCCTCACCTTTCTATGTGTTCCTTCCCTTGCATTTTAGTCACCCACAAGTTTTCCCTGGAGGCTGGGTAGGGAGGGTACGGGAGGGTTCCTAGAATCAACCCTACCTTGTCTCTCCCAGCTTCTACCATCTCTGTGAGTTCTGCCCATGCACCCACTTCTTCTCCCTCCAGCCTCCACCCGGCCTCTTGATGTTTTCCCGTGCTGTGGCGCTTGCACTTTGTATCCAGGAGCTCCGGTCGAGCCACACACCGCGCCACGAGCACAGCCCGTCTTCATCTCTTTTGTTCCCCATGTAGGCACTCCTGTTTGAATGTCCATTAGTGAAAATGCACACGCAGTAAAATATTTTCATCTGCTGTCAGCCGAGAACCCCTGGTTTTGCCTGTGAAATGATATGAACATACACCATTCAGTTCATCCATTCAAAGGCTACAGCTTCAGTGGCATTCATGGAGTTGTACATCCATCCCCCCAAAGAGAAACCCCACACTTCTTAGCCAGGACCCCTCCCCCTTACCCCTCCAATTCTGTCATTACTTATTTTGTAGCTGCTTGTCCTGACAATAGAGGCTTTCCTCCAAGTGTAAAGTTGAAGTGCTTTCTCCTGGGGCAGAGGAGGTTCAGTACCCAGAACAGCCTGGCCCTGACCTGTGCCCTTAGGTGTCAGATGCAGGGTCAGGGAGTCTGTTCTCGCCACTGCCCCCGCCACTCATGTTTCCTTGGATGACTCTGCGTACTCAGGTTTGGAAGACAGAACTCAACAATAACTAATGGAAAAAATCATGTTTCCCAAGAAAAGCATCTGGAAGACCTGAATGTCGCTGTTAAATATTATTGCAAAGCAAACTAGGCAGTTAAATAGTTTTATAAGGCATTATAGATCTGATGTCAAATCCACCCAAGTTGTGTTTCTTGGAAAATAACCCACAAATTCGCATCAGAAATAACTAAAGATGTAGACTCATAGAATACGTATTGCTCAAACAAAGGCAGCAGACTAGCAAGCAGGTGTAACAAAGAGTCATTTAGAACACATCAAAGTATTAATGTCTTTGAAAGCAAAGTAGAAAATTGACTACAGCAGAAGTGAGATCAGCCATGCTTGTTTTTATCCGGGCTACTGTTAATCAGAATTACCATTCCCCGGAACATTTATGAATTATACACATTATGACACAGCATACAACCAATTGATTGTGGCTGTGTGATCTAACTTTAAAAACATTCTCATTCCTTATTTTTAGGAAATATACAGCGAAGAATTGAGATAAAGGCACAACATACCACCACTTCTGAATGGTTCATAAAAATGAATGTGTAAATATTTGTGTGTTTTTGCACACAGGCACACAAATATACATATGAGAGAAAAAAGGATAAAAATAAACCAAATGTAGTAAAATGTTAACATATTATGAAGGATGACTTTGCATGTGCCTCTAAGTCTGAAATTATATAAAAATTTTAAAGCAGGGGTGTCAAACTCATTTTCACCGGGGACCACATCAGCCTTGAGGCTGTCTTCAAAGGGCTGAAATAATTTTAAGACTGTACAAATGTAACTACTCCTTAACAGTTAGGAGTTGAAATTACATCCGGCCCTTTGAAGGCAAGCCCGAGGCTGATGTGGCCCCCGGTGAAAATGAGTCTGACACCCCTGTTTTAAAGGAAACAAAACTGCTTTTGGTAGATGGAGACTATCAGTCAGAAGACAGTTGGTAGAACTGCGGGTGGTCTCTGTAAGTGACTCGGACTGACGGCACAGATTTCCACAGTGAGGGTAACTTTCGTGATTCCTTAGCATTAGCTTCGTTTCAGTGCGTTATGACGAACCTGGCCAATTTGCAGTGAGAGGACCTAGTGAGGACCACAGGAGCCCATGGGAGGTTTTTTTTCCTGGAAAGGAATGAAAAAAGTACACACATTAGCAATTCAGATGAAACATTGTTCTCTTTTATCAACTGAGGTGTTTTTCCACAGGATAAATATACTGGAATAGGTGTATTACATGTCATTTTACATTTAAATCGTAGACTTGGGGAAAGCAAGCCACAGTCAAGATGTCTGTTACTTCTTTTGCCTTCCACATCCTGTCTTCCTCTAATCTCACATCTACAGGAGAGAGGCAAATCTCAGTAATTGAAAATGTATTTGTAAGAAAGAATAGACTTGGAAGGTGATTTATTTGCCTCTCTAATCTTTTTATTTCCCTAAAATACTCGCTATAGAGTTTCACTAGGAACCAGTAAGCTCACCGACACATTTAAAGTACACTTTAATTCACGGCCTCATTGCCTTTCCCGGCATAAGATCAGGAAGGCCGTAGGGTTTTAGGCTTGCAGTAGTTTTGAGTTCAAACCTAGGTCTGATTGAAAGGAGCACAGTGATGGGCTAGTGGTGGCTGTCATTGGCGTACCCGAGGGCAGAAACTAGGGGACCCACTGGGATCAGTGACTCTCAGTCCAGGACAGTGCCGTTTCCAGGGGGCCTTTGGAACACATGAACATTTTTGTGTTACAGCAACTGAGGGTGATTTGACATTCAGGAGGAGAACCAGGGCTACTCAGCAGCCTGCAGTGCAAGGCTCACAACAGAGAAACTGCCCATTCACAAAGCCATCGGTGCCCATTAGTGATCTGTGACCTACTCCAGCGCCAGCCTTCCAGGAGTTTGTGGCCCTGATGAGGTGCACCTGTATATCTGCTGAATGCTTTCCTGAGACTTCTTATACCCAGCAGTGAACGGCTAACAGAGGACACTGTTCACTGGCGGGTTGCCCCACCTGTTTTGTCCAGAAAGCGAAAGAGATCCCAATGGACAGTAGGATGTCTTGGCTTACTTGCCCTGTCTCTCCAGTTTCTCCCACTGCCCCAGACTTCTTGGGGTTCTGTTTCTGTGATGAACTATGTTATGACCATCAGCCTGCCCCCTTCTCACGTTATCTTAATCCTTACAGAACACTGAAATGGGGCTGTGATGGCAGCAGGAAAAGCAGTTTTATCGTGGGCGGGACATTCGCACAGTCTCACAGTCAGTCTCTCTTCCCTTCTTGACTGCGGGGAAAGAAGAATGTCAGGAAGCAGCCTGGTGTTTAGCTTGATCACTGTGCTGCTCGAAGCCACTTTTTTGTCTTTCCTTGCATAATTGTCATAGAAAAATTAAAAATTAAATGACATGAAAGTGATCTTCACAATCCTAAATTAGGACAGAAATGTAGCATATCTTGACTTTTCCCAGTGAAAGTTACATGCCACCCTGTGTGCTACATTAACATTCTGTCCTTACCCTGTCACACTCGTTTCGATGGCCAGACCAACACACCGTGAAGTGGGCGGCCTGTGCACAGCAACATTTCACTTTTTGTTGTGCTGGAGGTGGAGGTGCAAACCCGAGGGCCAGCACGGTCAGGCTGCGGTGCGGCCCCTCTTCTGGGTGGCAGACAACCAACTCCAGCCGTGCCCTCCCCTGGTGGGGGAGGGGGGAGCTCTGTGGGGCCTCTCTTATGAGAGCGCTAATTCTAATCATGTGGCCAGAGCCGAATCCCTTCCCAAAGGTTCCACCTCCTAATGCCATCACTTTGGGGATTGGGATGTCAACCTCTGAATTTGGAGGTGACAAAACCACTGAGACTGTATCATCCCAGTAGGAACAACTTGGGGGGAGAACAGGTAAGTGCCGTGCCTGTGTCATTATGCTACTCAGGACCCTGTAAACATACTGTTTCTCAGCTGCAGTTTTGAGGCGTGAGCTTGAGAAATACCTTTCAGAGCACTTGAAATTTGGTCTCAATAGCTTCTTGAGCAGGCTTCTAAAAAATATAGCTCCATTCTCCACTTTGGGGATTTAAATAAATAGTTGATACTCTTTGGTTTATGTCATCCTTGAAAATATTTCCAGAATATGTGCTACCAGCCATTAAAATTTTGTCACCATAATCTCACCAGAGCTAATCTGTTAACTGGGAGGCCATCAGTGGCCAAGTCTGCGCAGAAGGCAGTGGGGCAGATGCACATTGTCATTATACCCACGTCTTCTAAACAGGGACCTACCTGACATTGCAGGGCAAGCACACCTCTGCCTCTAGTCACTCTGGTTCCTGGGAAGGCCAATCAGAGAGAGACTGTTCTGAAGCCAACCGTCTTAACAAAAGTCACCCTAACGTAAATTTTAAGGTGGCTATCATTTATAAGTAAATTAAAGACAGGGCTTGTATCTCTGAACACAATCAAAGTACAGTGTAAAAGCCGTGCACCCGTGTGTGTGCATCTGTGTGTGTATGGTTTTGACTCATTACTAAAAATGACCGTTAAAAAAAAAGTAGAAATTGACGCAGTTGAAAATGACATTCCATGTATTCATTCCCCCCTTTTGAATTTCTTTGACTCAGCCTTTCAGGAAGTTTGTGGGCCCCCAGGCTGACAGTGACTTCTCTCTCCCACCCCTTCCCGAGTCTTCAATAACAGCCACTCAGATGAGCCCGCATGAATTCTCGTGACTGAGGAGAAGGCCAGAAGAGAGACCTTTATTCTCCACAAAATTGGGCCATTTCTCCAAAGAAACAGTGATTTGGCATCTTAGTAACGCCCTTGTAGTCAGCATCACATGAGGCCCGCCCAACATCAGCAGAGCACGTGTCGGGTCATCCAGTGCTGCTGGGAGGGTCACAGTAATTACTTTACCCACCGAGCACCTGAAGCGCAGCATTTCCTTCCCGTGAAGGCCTGTGGGAGAGGCTGAGGAGCTGCGTTTGTTCCTCTGTGTGCTGTGTCGTCCCCGCTGGTGGCACAGTTAGGCAGTCACCGGCATTCACAGGTGGGCCCGTAGGGTGGAACAGGAGGGCTGTGTCCTGCCTGTTGCACTTTGCTGGCGGGCTTGTGGTGCGGGGAGGCACACAGTATTAGTCTCCAGTGCTGCAAATGTCAATGAAAAGCTGAAAATGTTTCCTAAATCTAGTAACAGTTAAAGATAGTTCCTGAGATTTCTGCTGGCTAGAGAGGTCTTACTGGGTAGTCCTCCCCCAGCTCCCCTGCATGAGACAGCTTGTTCTCATCACTTTGCCCCTTATGCTCACGGTTTTACTGCTGTGCGTGTGTGCGTGTGTGTGTGCATGCGCCTCTCATTTGGCCCCTGCCTCCCTCATTAGAAGACAACTTCCAGAGAGGCAGGAACTCTGTCGCTGTCACATGGTATGTCACTGTCACATGGGGAGCCAAGAACAGCACAAGGAATTCAAGAAATGTATGTTGCCCAGATGAGTAAAATGAATGGACGACTAGTAAAGGCTGGACTCTCTTTTTATTCTTTTGTTTCAGTTGCAGAATTAAGACAAATCTTTGAACCAAAGAGGAAAGAATTTTTAGAAATGAAAAGGTAAGTTCTGTATTGTACAGAATTAGCAAGTAGAACTTGGCAAATCAGTATTCAGTTCTCTTTAGAATTGATTTGCACTGCTTAATTTTGGGGTATCTTGCACAGAAAAGAAAGAATTGCCAGGCGCTTAGAAGGAATTGAAACGGACACCCAGCCCATCCTCCTGCAGAGCTGCACAGGGTTAGTGACGCACCGCCTGCTGGAGGAGGACACGCCCAGATACATGCGCGCCACGGATCCGGCCAGCCCCCACACCGGTGAGCCTCCCTGCGGCCGTCTGCAAGCAGGATGCTCCGCTGTTCCCCATAGTCTTGTTCATCCCAGGGTGTTGGGGAGTGAGAAAACTCACAACGTGAATTGTGTAGGTGTAATTATATCATTACGCACATTTGTTAAAAACTTCAACAACACGTTTATGTCAGCTCTGGCCTGCCTCACAAGAGTGGCACTCCAGGATCACAACGGGGACATGCTGTGGGGTAATTGAGGACTACTTATTTCCCCCTTAACCTGGGATCCCTCAAGGCCAAGAACTGCGTCTCTCTCTTCGCACGCTCAGGGCCCTGGCACAGGACCTGCTTGCTGTCAGAGGTCCCCAGTAAAAGTTTGTTTGGTAAAGGACTGAATGAGACACGTTTAAACAGAATGCCCAACTACCCTGCACAGGGCACAGCTGCTCTTGGGAAGGAACGTTAAGATAGAGCTGGACCTTGGATGATTAGGGTTGTCATTCTACATGTTTATGTAATAAACATTCTTTTAAATCATCTTTATATGTGTAATTTTAAATGCATTGCATATATATTTCACATTGAACTGTGTGTCAGACATGACTTCGCTTTGCCTTGATTACTCATTCATTGTTGGTGGTATCAAGTACTCAACTTGACCTTGGAAGAAGGTCACACATTCAGGGCTACTCTCTCCACCCCTGTCCTGGGCTTCACAGCTTCCTGATGCTGCTTTTTATAGCCAGTGTTTTCTAATTTCTCCCTCAGAAAGGGCTGCTGATCTTCCTTCCTGGTGCTAGGGGTTTGCTTGTCTCTACAGGTTCTGATCTTTCATGACAGGTAAATTAGAGAGCTAAGATTTTAAAAATTGCATCAGGAAGAATCAAAAATAGACAGAGTGCCAAGTTTATAGCCAGAAATAAACCCTAGCGTATGTAAAGTGTTAATCTATGTATGACAGAATCATTTAAGCACCCTACGTCAGTGTGAAACGGGAGTTATTTAATGAAATGGTCTTGGGAAAATTGATTGTTGTGGGTGGGGAAGGGAGCGTGTTTCTCTTTTCACCTCACACTGAGCACAAAAGTAAATTCCCATTAATTACATGATGAATTTCAGTAAAATGAAAAGTAAGAAAACATAGGTGAATACGTAATCCACGTTGCATGGAGAAGGACTGTCAAAACAGAGGCAGCTGGTGCAGTCACAGATGGCCAGGCCAGGCCGGCTGATTCGACCGCACCACAGTGAACACCTGTGCTCCAAAGAAAATCTCACAGGTAGACTTCCCGAGAAAATTAAACAAGCAAGTTTGAAAATATAAGACTCATGTTCCTATGTATGTTTACACCAATCAATAAAAATGACACTGTGAATTAATAGAATATAGAGCAATAAGCTTGACCAGATTTGTATTCTTTTTCAAGTCAGAAAAAGATAATACAAATGGCTAGTAAATAATTGAAATATGCACTTATTCTCTTTTTCTAGCAATGAGGAAATTTTTAAAATGAGACTCAGTGTGCACAGGAGAGCATGTATTGCAGATTGAAGTGTAAATCGATGCAGACTTTGTAGACGTTAATTTGACAGTCTTACGTGTGTCTCAAAATGTTATACCCGCAGATCAAGCAATTTTACAAGTGTATCGTGCTGGACTCAGAAAAATCAGACTGATTAAAAGTTAGAAACAATTTAAATGCCCAGTTATAAGAAAAGGGTTAAATTAACTATGGAATGCCTATTGGGTAGAATATTACAAAACCTTAAAACAATGGTGTCTTCAAGATAAGATTTCCAAATATAGGAAAGTGTTTTATATAGAACATGAATGTTACATAAAATAAATTATTCTATATAGAAAAAAGAAGAAATCAGTTATATAAATGACCAGATCTATATAGAAACATTTGTAAATTACCAATGTATTTATTATTCATTACTATAAATTAGTGACTACTGGTGACTTGGGTTACGATAGACATTTCCCATATCAAGCCTGTGTGCTATGACTGGGAAAACCCACCTGTGTTAGAAGCACACACACCAGCCTGGTAAATCCTGACGTGGGCCTATTATTATGGTTACTCTCAGATCCTGGGAAACCACAGTCCCTCACTTGTCAGATTACAGCAGTTCAAATATCTGTTACGTTTTTCTAGAGGACTCTGAACTCGTCCTCTGGCCTCACACATGAAATATTAAACTCAAAAACAAAAAGCGTAAGTCAATAAGGGGCAGTAGCTCTGGGCAAGAACCGAAGGGCTCCCAAGACTGAGGGCCTGGGCTTTAGTTCATCCCAGGCTTTACATGGCTTGCAGAGCCCGTAGGACATTCCAGCCTTCATGCATTTCACTGCAGATCCCAGGTAAGCCCTTTGTGTACCTACACCTGTGTGAGAAACTGGCCCTTCAAGTGTACACGCTCGTGTGCACTGTGTGTAAAACAGTATGGTAAATATGCCTTTGTGTAAATCTGCATTGATTATCCATATGATCTTCTTGTAGGCCGATCAAATGAAGAGGAAGAAACTTCTGATTCTTCGTTAGAAAAGCAAACTCGGCCTAAACACTGCCCAGAAACCTCAGGGGTCCATGAATCAGGTATCATGGACACCCAGAGTCTGGAGTCCAAAGCCGAAAGGATCGCCAGGTACAAGGCAGAGAGGAGGCGGCAGCTGGCAGAAAAATATGGGCTAGCTCTGGACTCCGAGGCAGACTCTGAGTCTCCGTCTCGATTCACCAAGTCCAGGAGGGAGCCAGATGCTGTCGAGAAAAGGGCAGGGAAGAGCGAAAGGCCGGCTGAGTCAAGCAAAGACTTCAGCTCTTCGTATTCCAGGGCTGAGATCCCAGGGCTCAGGACCAGCGGGGCTGAGTCCCAGGACTACACCCCCCACGCCAGGGACAGTGTCGTCAACACAGAAGTGCTGCTCAACATGGAAAACCAAAGACGAGGTCAAGAGCTGAGTGCCACCGGGCAGCAGGCCCGCGAACTGCCCCCCGCAGTTGAGAGTTCCTTATCCTTCCCGTTCTCTGGGCAAGACTGCTCCTTCAGTGAAGTGCCAAGGTCCCCAAAGCAAATACACAGCGTGCCCTTGTCCTCACCTGGGCAGCCAGCCTCCCCAAGCCACTCTGGTGACCCGCCAGTCCCTACTGAGGCTCGATCCAGGTAAGCATTCAGCTCTCACTGAGCACCATTAATGTGGAAGCACCCGTGTCTTCTCTGCCTCCAGTGTCTTAGAGCCTGGGTATTCTTGGTGCCTTTGAGCCTGGGCTCACTGCAGAAATAATATGGTATATGATTTTTTAATTGCCACAAATCAGAGCAAGTTCTACCAAAGCAGGAAGCCATTTTTTTTGCTATTTTTTAAACCGAACGGTGCCATGAGGACGCTTTCATGGATGCGTTGTCTTATGACCCCTCTTTCTACTGTTTCTCACATGCCTTTCAACAGCTGTCTTTTTCTTCACTTGTTTTCTGTAATCATACCCCAGACTTTTTGGTGATTGCCTTTGTTGTCATTTAAAATCACCACTAACCAGTGGAAGGGTCCCAGTTTAGGGTATGAAGTATGGCCACAGTACATACTGACTATAACTGTACCATATAGGTACGTAAGTATGTGAACACACTAAGAAAACAGCTGTTTTTTTCAATGCCTCATTAAAAAGATCAGCCAATAAGAGAAATCACTTTGCAATAAAATCAACCAAAGACAAGAACAGCTCTCATTTGGAAAAATCAGAAAAGGCCTAAAATCAGAAAGTCAGACTAGAAGAGAATATATGTTTCTTTCTCAGTTTACAATTAAAAAGTGCAATGATCATATTTAAAATGTAATTTACTGCAACATCCCATCCTGTTTCAAGGTTTGGGGTAATTATCTAGGCCAACTCATTTTTTAGCTCAAACAAGCATTAGCTTCCCAGGTGAATGGAGGAGGGATGAGAACCTGTGGTCAAGCAAATTTATTCAGAAGTAAAAAGATGTTGGAAAATACCTCTGTTTATTTCACATTGGGACAGAGCAATAAACATGATCATTTTTAAGTAGCGGTAATACATCTAAAACAGATCACTTTAGTTCTTGAAGTTTATTGAGCCAAAGATCTGTCTTTACTCACTTGATCATCCAACACTGAAGTATTTAGAGACATCAGCTTCTAAGAAAAGTAAGTACTGTAGATTCTCAGATTGTATTTTGAGGGCCTTTGTTCAGCCTTTGGACTTTACTTACTATTTAGGGACTGTGACCTGCTGTCTTATATTTTGAAAATCCTGTTGTTTGGGAAATGTGCATTTCTTAGTAGAAACAGTGTTCTTGGTTTAGTTAATCTCTATTAAGGAAAATTCTTTGTGTGCTCTGTGAGCAGGACAAGGAAACTTAACACGCAATTTAGAGAGAAAGAGATTTACCATTACGTGGGTTAAAAGATAGTGAATAATCTAGTTTCTAGCCACCACGTTGTGAAAACTGTTTAAGCTGTTACCACAGTGTCCAGATTAGTCATCTAGGTCATAGATTCTTGGTGATATTTTGAATCAGTTGTAAAAATAATTAAAACTTGGTTGAGTAGTTCAGGTAAAAAGATAGAATACTTAATAGTTTTGTATGAGTTAAAAATCTTAATATTCAAAAATATGTATCTTACAATCTTGAGCCATTTCTTTCCAGGTTATTTTCCAGAAGAAAAATGTTACCTGGAAGTTTTCCTAACCCTAGTCTTAGCCTCACACTGCCTTACTTTCACAAAGAAAGGCTTCAAAGAATTAAGAAATTGTAAAGGAGTTCTTGAGGGGGCACGTGCTTTATTTTTTGTAACCAAAGCATACAGTTGTATGATTTATAGGCAGAGAAGCACAAATCACTTCATAGAGAGAAAGGAAATACCTGAGATATCTTTACATTAAAAAGAAGGGAATATAATGGGTGACAAGCATGACATTAAAAATGATTAAGATTTATTTTGTAATGACTCCGGCCACTCACTGTGTAAAGACGAATTTTAAAGGATTACCATTCTGCTAGATGTCCTCTCTCTAGCACCAGGTAATTCAGGAGCCAAACAGTCACTGCTGTCTGATTTCCATTTGCGGGGAAGAAAGACAGAAACTACTCTGGGAACTAAAACAGTAAGCAAAGAAACCTCAGTTACCCAATGACCATGAATGAAAATAAGAGGTCATCTGATGTGGAAACAGGTAACAGAAAAGTGTAAGAAGATTAAGGAATGACCAAAAAGTATCTGTAAATAACAAAACAATATAATAACACATTTCATCAAGGGTTCGTTCTATCATTGAGATAGAGTGTTTTTCTCACTGCTGTCCTGTACTTATCACCTAGCTCCGCCAGGACTTTTGGCTATTAGTTGAATTAACTCAGTACCCTTTCGTTTTATTTTGTGCTCACTAGCATGAGACTGTTTTTGTTTCATTAATTAAATATGAATACATCACTCATGAACATGCTGTCACAAGACCACCTGCAGTAGCCTGAAAATTCAGGTGTGTCTGAGCCAGAGAGCAAAGCTCAGTTTTTCCATGAGAGGACACACATGGACACATGGACACACAGAACAGTCAACAGTTGTGTTCTTCGCTGTACTGCACTGTTATTAAGCATTATAAGCTCAGTAACAGCCTTTAGGACAATATTTAGCTGAACAATACATTCATTTTAGAATTATCTAATGTTCAGTTTAGATGATCAATGAGATATGTATGTTCAGGGTGGGGCAAAAGTAGGTTTACAGTTGTTCGTAGGGAAAATAATACAATCATTAATAATAATATGGGAATAAAGTGTGTTTCACATACTCATTTCTGTAAACCTACTTTTGCCCCACTCTGTACATGTTCAGGTGACAGGGTCTTTAGCTAAGAAGTTCTGTTAGTTGCCTGGGAACCAGGCGAACACATTGCTCTGAAGCAAGCTAAGAATACACCTAGCAATGGAGGAGGGCACGAGACACCTCCCAACCCTTGCTTCCCAATCCTGCCAAGCCCTGTAAACTTGGAATTTAGAAATTATATTTTCTAGAGAGGAAGTATTACTAATATAAACCATTCTTTGTTAATTCAGCCACCCGTGAATTTTAGAATAAAATTTAAAGTTATTTGGGGCCTCTGGTTTATTCAAACTTTTAAAAATCTGAGCCCCTGCTACTACTGGAAATCCTGAACCAAAGCTCTCATTGACTTTGCTCCTTTGTGCATCTCTCGTATTAAAAAACAAAGTGAAGTGCACTGCATCGGTTACTCTGTGAGCGCAGACACTGCACCCAAGCCCCCGGCTGCTGTTTTCCTGAGTGCTGGCTGTGACTCCCTGCTCTCAATGAGCTGTGCGACCAGCACAGAGGAGAGTGATACCTAATTTCGTCGTGGTGATCTACTCTAGAAAACCCTCGTTCATTTTTTTTTCATGACTCTGCTGAAGCGATTTTCAACCGGGATGCTGCAAGATTTTTTAAAACGTGCAGTACCTGACTATTTAGTCGGGGGCACTGACCTTGCTTCCCCGAGATTGTCAGATATAAAAATGACAACCGCCAACTCAACAATACCTCTCTGGTGCAAGTGAATCAAAATTATGCCTGTTTTTTGTCAGATCAGCAAACCATGTATTTTTTGTTGTGCTGCAGGCCTTTAGTAAATAGTCGAGGTGCGTCCTGAGATGACATGGGGTGACGAGCGCCGCTCTACGGCAGAGCCCATCACTCCTCCCACTGATCACGCCATGACATTAGTGGCCAGAAAATGATTGTGGTGGTTTCAGGCAGAGCTGGCACTGAAACTGGACCCGGGCAGAGCTGCTATTGGTAAATGATGGTTTGAGTAGGGCTCCCCGTAGCACCAGAGAGCCATGGCCTGGCTCAGGGAGACAGACCGGGCCACCCTCCAAAATGAGTCTTCTCTGTAGCACTGTGACTTGTGGATGTGGCCACGTAAGAAGGAACAGGGCTTATGCTGCATTCTTGTAGTTTATTTCTGATTGCATTTGTCTCCCCATGAGGGGGGCGACTCTAAACACTGACCCCATAGCCTCGAGTTCATTGTTTTAGTTATTAATCACCTGCTTACCTGCACTGATAGAAAACTCCACAGAGTGATGCTGAGGGAGAGAACTGCCTCTTCACCATCAGCAGTCTGTCTCTGCCTGTCTCCCCAGTGGCAGGAAGGAGTGTGCGGAGCACAGGGTTCCTGTCACAGCAGAACGTCCTGGAAAACAGAGACCTCCGAGGACCCACTCTCCAAAGAAGAGAACTTGGGGTTTTTTTCCAGTGTTGGGATGGAATCCTTTCCACCTTTCAGTCCCTGCACCCAGCATCTGCTGCCCCTCCAGGCTGTTCTCTGAGCTTTGACTGGAGATGTGTGCTTGACTCACTCCCATTCATTTCATTTTATTCTCTTCTTCAAGCACCAGTTTCTGATCATTGAGTTCAACATGAATATATCACCCCAAACACTTGGTGCTATGTCCTGAAAATTCACATGTCTGCCGGTTTTAAAGGCAGGATTTTGCCTGTTGCATGAGCCCTTGCCCATTCACACGCCCGTGCCTATGTCCAAAGTAATCATTATCACTTCTTCCCGACAGGCAACATTAGCACATAAACTGGCCATTTTAATGAGATGCTGAAGTTCATAGCCATTTTTTTTAAGCTGACTAATGTTTTATAATTAGAAGCTGTTACATAATTGGAGCTGGACTCCTACAGGGTGAAACTAATTTTGCTGTGCTGGACTTGACCTCACTTTGGTAGCAGGAAGCACTGGTGGAGGGAGTTAGAGCCTATCGCTGTACACTGAGGGACATGGACCGAGAGTGACCACTGTCCTCTATGACAGCTGAGGGTGAGGTCCTATTTTCTGGGAATGCAGTTCTCGGCCGGCCAGTTGCAGCCTCGTAAAAAAGGTTCTGTTCACCCGAGGTCACCATCTCACGGTTCTCTCATCCCCAGTAACCCTGTAGTCCTCTCTCAGGGGAGGTGGCCTCTGCCCTACGGGAAGCTGACTCCCCCAAAAGACCCCACAAAATAGCCACTTGATGTTAAAGAATTTTAAATTCTTAGAAACAGAAGTAACCCCGGAGGTTATTTAGTTTAGAAACCTATTTTATGCATGAAAAAACGAACGATAAAAGCACCTGGGTAACTGGATTAAAACCATGTAACCACTTTGACAGATTGAGCCAGCCCGTTATCCATCACCCTTTTATTCATTCAAGTTCTCTGAACCCATTAGTTCTTTTCCTTATACTCTGCTCTCATTATTTATGTCAGTTCTAGTTTCCGTCATAGCGGAAAAGAGAGTTTGCTGGTTTTGCCCTTTGAAGGTTAGAAATTTTAGGAAAGAAGATCAGAGTCTTAGAGAAACGGTTTATGTGGATTTACATGAGGTAGTAAAAAGCCTTGTCCTCATAAACAAAAGGAAAACTTGTAGTCTAGGAGGATTCCAGCTCAGCAGGCCTCCGGTCACCTATCCATTCCTCCCACATATTGACTTATGCATTAATTTCAGCACTAAGGTAGCTTTGAAGAAAATTATTTTTGAGCCTTCTATGTGTCAGTCACTGTGCTTCTAGCTGAGCTTATCATTTTTCTTAAGTGTGGGAAATAACTACAACACGTTGGACTAATTAAGGTTCTAGAAGCCAAGGTTAGGTGCCTTGAGAATACCAAAATGGTATATTACTTCTTCCCCCTTGAAGAAGTGGTCCTAATGGAACTAAGTCCTTAAGAATGTGGTGAATTTGCAGGACTGGAGGGGGACCTGGCCCAGGCAAGACAGCACAGATGTCCATTGTAGACCTAGAAGAAGGGGCACAGCGAGGCTGACAGCCAGGTGGGGCCCCTCCCAGAGTGCCTCAGATGACATGTCAAGGCATTTGGCCTTTGGCTGGTGGACAGTGGGAAGTTCCTGAAGGATTTTAGAGCAAGATGATTGATTATGTGTTTTAGAAAGACCACTCACTAGGGGCCGGTCCGCAGGAGAATTGATTCCAGTACACGGGCCACTGTGTGGTCCTTGCAGTCACCCACCCAAGAGGTAATGAAGTCTGTGGTTTCAAGTTAGGCTTTGCCATAAACTTGGCGCTATTTGGCACTTCACTAGATAATCTGGAAGATATTGATGCCAGGGTTATCAGGTGTGTGGAAGAGGGGTTGTAAATAACTTTGGTGATATAAAGCAAGAGACAGGAGGGAGGGTCGGGGCAGGAAGAGAGATGAGAGGGGAAGGCCCAAAGAGAAGGGAGAGGGAATAGAGCGTGGAGGCATTTACCTGGCACAGTGGCTGGAAACTAACAAGATGCAATTTAAGAAAGTTCTGTATTCAGAGGGGGAAAAGTCAGTGTCAAGGTCAAGACTGGGGACACCTGCTTTGACAGTAGTCCGTGGGAAGCAGACCCAGGAGTTTTAGTTGGGCAGCACGTTCGTTCCATGGCTGCTAGGGTGGCTGCTGCAGTCTTGGGGTACATTGTGAAGGTGGACTGTCAGTAGCACAGAGGGTCCTGATCCACCTGTCCTCTGCAGTGTCAGATGGCATCTGGGTCTCTCATTCTAATCGAGCTGTTGCCAGATGAGACTCTGTCCATAAAGGCTACCTTCCCGTCCACCCTGCTTTCTTGACCTTTCCAAGTTTTTATAAACCTCTCCCTGTCTTAGTAGAAACTGGAACCATTTTTGGAGTCTCTTACACTTTCTTTGGTACTAGACTTTCAAACCAATCTGTGCTTCTCATTGTCAGACTGTCTTTTTCCCAGAGCAGATGCGAAGCTGAAGTTTGGCTTGGCATAGGGAGCCCAAGTTTTTCTTGTCTGTGCTTTTCTCTGAACTACCTTCAGTCTGGCGTAATTATAGCCGACCCTTGAACAGCGCGGTGGTTCGGGGCGCTGCATTTAACTTGATCCCCCAAAGTTAGCAACAGTCATCCCTCGGTGTCTGTGGGGGCCTGGTTCCAGGACCACCGTCTGCCCAGAGGAGACCAAAATTCTCGAATGCCCAAGTCCCTTTTGTGACACGGCATTGAACAATGAGCTCTCCATATCTGCAGTTTGTTCAGTCCATGGGTGGGAGACCCAGGGATCTAGAGGGTCGACTGTGATTACTGAAAAGAGTCCATGTACAAGAGGACCTGTGCCTTTCAGACCTGTGTCATCCAAGGGTCAGTTGTGCTTTGTCACAGTCAGTCCTGCGTTGTGCTCGACTAAGTGCTAAGGGATGGATATGTCACACAGGTACCATCTGGCCGAGCATGGTGTGAGCTTCTTAATGGTTGGTTGGTGCCTGACTCACCTTTGTTACTTCTCGGAGCTTAGCTCAGTGCCTTGCACATAGTAGGAACTCAATAAACATTCATGGGATAGACTTGAATAGTATTGGTAAGTGTTGTGTTGGCTGCATTATTTAGTGATCAATATAAAAAGAAAATGTATAATAGCAATTAAAGATATGATCTTATTGACTTTTTTAAATTCTTTTATTTGGTATGTACTGTTTTGGACACTACTTTTATATTTAGCTGTTTAACAATGTGCCTTAACAAAACTATGGATGATAAATTACCTTATATTTTTAATCCAATTTTTTACAAGAGAATTGACTGATATTGGTAGGCAAAATGTGACTATTACAGACTCTTAATTCTTTCACATTACCTGGAAAACACTATATTTGGTGGCTTTAGATATACTTATTTCTCTCTTTTGATTTTAGCAGCAAGCCAAATGTCCTGGAAATTCTATGATGTGAATATAAACCTCATGACAAAAAGTGCTTATACGTTTTCAAAAGCCAGGATTACTCTTTACTTAGCAGAAATCAGCCTTTAGGTTTTAAATTACAATCAATTTTCTAAACTCTCTTTAGTTTGAATTTTGGTTTATACAGAGAGGCCAGACCTGTCTGTCACCACTTCTGCACATTTTGCTGTGACCACTGCCATCTGTCACAGTCAGACCTGAACTTCTGCTTCTGCAGTAATGTCCCCCATGTTTCTGTACCCAGATCTGTCACCCGCCTCCCTGTCTCCAGTATTATAGCAATTTAGCCAGTAGCCATGAACAATTCAGGTGCATGGGAAGCCATGTTATTTCCAACTATAAAGGGTCTAATTTCTGGATATGTGTTGACATTTTAATAGAAGTTTTCTGAAGTTTTGTTTTTTGTACATGATAGTACAGGGAAGCTCAAACATGAGTGGTTTCTCCAGAAAGATTCCGAAGGGGACACACCTTCACTTATCAACTGGCCTTCCAGGTACATCCCAAGTCGCAATGCTTGCCTCTCCCTCCGAGTGCTCTTGCTCTCCCTGCTGCCCTGCCTGCCTGTTTGCTTTTCTCCTTCAGTTGCCCCCATCCCCTCTAACAGCGTTTCCTTTTGCTCCTCTTTTTGAAAAATCTTTTGACTACTCCTCTCATTTTTTCTCCTCTCTCTGCCAACTCACACACGGCCAGCCTTCCTGGCACCTCTGGGTGTCTGTCTCGCGCGCGGCCAACCAGCTAGTGTCCCATCTTGTCAGTCCCCTCCCCCAGGCGCTGTGTCCCATCTTGTCAGTCCCCTCCCCCAGGCGCTGCAGCCTCCTTGTTTTCACGTCTCCTCTCTAAGCCAATAGTTAGTTTTCAACAATGACTGTGAGGGCCTGTGGTTTTCAGAGCAGACAAAAACCCCAATCATTTCATTTTTCAGGTTGGGGGCAGGGAAAGGCGCAAAGAGTAAGAACGAGTAAGTCAGTGGCGGGACAAAGCACCCCTATATTGAGTTTCCAACAGTCACTTTGTTCTCAGCTGAGGACAACGTTGGGATTGTCTCGTTAGAAGAACACATTCCACAGGAGAACTTGAACCACATTTTCGTCTTCTTTTGATGAACAAAGCTTATATAGTCTGAGAAAAGTAACAACTCGGAGTCCCTTTTCCCCCTAAATTGCTCATAGTAACTGTGTCTTTGTCTTTCTTTAATGAAGTATACATAGATAGCCTGCCTCTTATGTTGAAAAACACGTAGGCGTTTATATCACATTTAGCAGGGTCTGTTGGTCATTTAAGAAAATAGTCTCTTCCAGAAGGATATACCAGAAGTGATTATTTCTCTGACTAATCTTAAGTAAATGAAGCTTTTACATTCCCCAATAAATCACTTTTTCCATTCTAAAAGCATCCTTCATTTTTTTTTAAAAAGTATCCCCAGTTAGGAATCTATTCCTAAGCAGTTTCAATGGTTTCTCCTTTCTCACTAAGTGGTATTTCAAAAAGTAAAAATAAGAACTAGCTAGGACTATTAAAGCCATGTGCTTTGCAAACTTCACATTACATTTTGTCACTATTTGTTGCATTTAAAAGGTAAAGCGGCTGAGACCCACCTGGTAAGTCGCCTGAGACCACACAGCTAGACCAGCCGAGCGAGCGTCTGAGCAGAGGTCTGGGCAGAGATCTCGAAGGGCCCCAAGGCCAGAGCTCTTGGCTCCTTTGTTTCCGCAGCAGTAGAAAAGTAGAAAAGTAGCTTTTTGAATAGTTTTTTAAAAAGATGTTATTTATTTTTAGAGACAGGGGAAGGGAGGGAGAAAGAGAGAGGGAAAGAAACATCAGCGTGTGGTTGCCTCTCATGTGCCCCCTATTGGGGACCTGGCCCACAACCCAGTACGTGCCCTGACTGGGAATCGAACTGGCAACCCTTTGGTTCACAGGCCAGCACTCAGTCCACCGGAGCCATAGCTTTTAAAATGGAATTCAGTTTTGCTTTCAGATATTTAAATAGCCCCCAAAACAACCAGAGCAAACTCTTTTTACATTACTTGTGAACTAACAGCCTAATAGGAGTTGCTAGTCCAGAGGAGAGAAAATGTTCAGTTTATTAATTCTTTCAACAGATATTTTTTCTCTAACATTCTTCTGGGTGCAACAGTTATTAGTAATGATGTCCAAACTGATGACGTGTCTCCTGAATGATTCAACCGAATGCAGTCTGGGTTGCATGAAAAAGCTTGTGAATGTTTTAGTTGTGTGCTTGAAAGAGGTGATTTATTTGTTGTGTCTTGAGCTCAATAAGAAAGTAATCACGCATGCTCTTATGTTTCCAGGAGACGATGAAATTACATTTGGTCCATAGGCATAGGCATGCTGGAAACAACCCCACAGTCCCCAGCAGGGCTGTACATGTGGAAAGCTGGCCATCCACAGCTCCAGCCTCAGTGTGTCTAATGCATACTGCTGGTGTTTAGTAAGGGCTTTTTCTGTGGCTTCTGGGTATTCATTTAGTCAGAAGGCATCCATTCTCTCCCAGGACAGCATCTGACCCTCAACTTTACAGAGGTAGAGTTAGTGTTTCACCACTCCAGCAGATGAGTGCACATTTGGAAACTCGACTCAGAATCGTTCGTCTTGCACAGTGGGTTTCTGACATTAACCACCCCAGATGCTTTATCACCTATTGTTCTTTCTTTGGGTTTACTTCCATTCACTGGTCACCCATGATGCTCGCATGCTTCCTTCCCATTGAGCAGTTACTACACTTTGCAACTTAAACCCTTTTTCTTTCTTAAAGAATTAAAGTTAGAGAAAAATTGGTGAAAGAGGAGAGTGCTCGCAGCAGCCCTGAACCGGCCTCAGAGTCCTTAACTCAGAGGAGACATCAGCCAGTGCCGGTGCCTTTCCTGTCCTTTCAGTCAGAAAACTCGGCTTTTGATAGGGTCACGGGCAAAGCAGCCTGCTCTGCACGTCAGCCGATCCGGGGCTATGTCCAACCAGCAGATCCCGTGCACACGGCCGTGCTGGTGACCTCAGAAACCCCAGAAAGTGTGTCTGAGTGCAGCTGGGTGGAATCAGCCACACAGAATGTTACAAAGCCTCCCACCCTGAAGGTTCTCGAAGGTGAGAGAAGGGAGACCCCCATCCTCCGTATTTGTGAATCACAAGCAGAAGAAGATGCGCCCCTTGCAGAAGCTCTCGAGAAAAGCAGGAAAGCCCTCTTGGCTTTGGAGGACGGTGGGCTCGAGAGAAGCCGTGAAGACCCCTCTGGAAAGGAGGACTTTGGCAAGCCCGTTCTTGGCACCATCGCCGTAGAACGCCAGAAAGAGCCAGCAAGTTCATCACACCCACCTCAAGCCCAGAACCAGTTCACTGAGAGGACGGGCAGGAGCGAAATGGTTTTGTATGTTCAGAGAGAGCCTGTATCCCAAGATGCCAGAGTGACAGATCAGAAAAAAGAAGCATCTAGAAGGAAGCACAAGGTCCTCACCCGCTCCCTGTCTGACTACACGAGCCCCCCTCAGCTCCGGGCCCTGAGGGGTAAGGGACAGTCTGAGCCACAGAGTTCCAGAGCTGAGGGGCCCCCCGCGGAGGCGAGCATGCTGGACACCAAGGTCTCTGTCGCCCAGCTCCGCAATGCATTTCTGCAGCCAGCCGGTGCCAGCCAGAAACCCGAACTGTAGGTGATGTTTCCCACGTCCTCCCGATGTGTCACTTGCACGTCCTTGGCAGGATCATTCACTTCTCAACTTGTGTTGTGTCTGCATTGAGTCCTATTTAAGCTTAGCTCACAAGTGTGCAGGGCAGACCACACAGGGCACGGCTCCAAAACTACCATTCTGCTTCGCCTACTAATGGGGAGCTGGAGGACGGGTCTCGAGAATGCCCCTCGTCCTGTGCGTGCATGGGACGGGCATGCAGCGGGGTTTCGCGGTGCCTGTGCCTTGACTCGCTGGGATGCGTAACCCTTCGCTCTGTTCTCTCTCTGTGTCCCTGGCCCCCTGCTGTGTCCTCTCTCCCCACGGCTCTAAAAGCCCAACGCGGCTTGAGAGGTCAACCGAAGGAGTTGGCTTGCCTACCGGCGTGGAAGGGGAGAGAGGGCCCCGGAAACCACGACGCTATCTTTCTCCTGGTGAAAGTAGAAAAGCTTCCGAGAGATTTAGGACTCAACCTGTAACCTCAGCAGAACGAAAGGAATCGGATAGGTAGGCATGTGTGTGTCCAGGGACTTAAGAGAACCCAAAGAGGGTTTTCACCTCAGTGATGAGCCTGATGCTGTTCAAAGGGGGTGTGGCGACTCCATGAGCTTTCTGTCTGATCGATGAGGGGTTTTTATTTGGCTCCTGTGAATGTGTGTGTAAAGAATGCTGTCCATGACAACAGTGTCCCTAGACACTTTCTAGGCTGCGTTCAGACGGTAAGAAGTAAAATCTTCATTTAATGTTTTCAATTTGTCATGCTCTTATTACATTAGATCCCAGATTGAGTATCCGCCACATTTTACAGTGGAAATCACTTAGGGATGGGCATTTTATAAGTGTCTTCCTACATGGTGTATTTGAGTCTTATATTATCACTCGGTTATCCCGAGAAATGACAAGGTTTGTCTAAACCATTACCATCAGTCGTGTTGAGTAAGCCACACTTGACTCTGGTTTGCCTCCACAGGGTGTGCACTTGGCCGTGTGCACATGCAGTCTGGTGTGTGTGAGCTGCACACACATGTAGTCACAACTAGAATTGCTCTCAGAATCACATCCTTAAGAGAGTTTAATTGCATTTTATTTTTACTTTTAAAGTAATGTTTGATATGGGTCTTCTACTCCCACCAGCTAATTTGTTGTTGTTATTATTTGTTAATGTCTTTCCTAGGTCTACTTCAAATTCAGAAATGCCAACAGCTGAGGGCAAGTATCTGTTTTCCTTTTGCTTCTTTGTTATCTCGCCCAGATTAGGTTTAAAGAAGGTTTTTGCTTTTCGAGAATGAGATTACCGTGCATATCTATTTCTTACTTTTCTGCAGGTTCTCTTTCAGTGAGTATAATGAACCTAATTAGAGTTTTCAGATGATCATTCCCTTATTTTCTGAGAGAGTTAGAGTGTCGCTGAGTGAGCAATAATAAAACAACTGATTTAATCCAAAGAAGCAGGTATTTCTTCTTACTGGTGCTATTGAACAATAAACAAGAGACATTCCTTCCCCAAAAATCTATTATGAAATCTGAATTTGTCAAATAGCACAGTAGAAAATTACTGTCCAGACAGCGTTTGTTTGGTTAATTGCAATGCAAATGAGCGCCTTTTCACTGAGCAGAAGAATAAGCTCCCCGCAAGGGGGAAATATGGCCCGTGGTGATTTTCAGTGCATCTGTTCTTACATTTCTCAGGGTTTCCAGGTCAGCCTTGGACACTTTTTAGAGTCTTTACCTGCATTTTCTAATGACGTCCAGTTTTTATTTTGTGGCTTTTTACAGATGAAGAAAAGGTAGACGAACGAGCCAAGCTGAGTGTCGCTGCCAAGCGGCTGCTTTTCAGGGTAAGATGTGCTGACGCGTTTGAGTAGAGCCTGTCGTCCTGCTGAGGGAGGCGCCTGGTCTGGCCCTGCACTGGGCCTGCTGCAGCCCACCCGGCTCTGGCCCCCTGGGGTCCTCTCCCCATCCTTGGCTGGTGTGACCACCTGCTGACTCAGAGCAAGTGTTCACTTCTGATGAATGATTTGAGTCTCTCTGGATTTCCCCCAGAGCATTCTCTGGAGTCCTGGAAGGGAACAGAGTAGAGGCATCTTCCTGTCCCAATTTCCTTTCCTCACATTCATGGGGATTCCACCATGTTTCTGATCTCAGGAAATGGAGAAGTCCTTTGATGAGAAGAAAAGTGTCCCAAAGCGACGTTCGAGAAACGCGGCCGTGGAGCAGAGGCTGCGGCGCCTGCAGGACAGATCCCACACCCAGCCCGTGACCCCGGAGGAGGTGGTCATTGCAGCCACGTGAGTCTCCCTTTGGTGCTCGGCTGTGGCTGTGATGTCTTCTTTATACAAAGAGATTTAAAGATTTTTAAGTAAAACAAGGTGATTGGGAGATGGTTTAGTTAGAAGCCATGGAGAGGTTGGTGTTTAGATTTTTCTTACTGAAGTCTCTCTGAACCTCATAATAGGAGGTGTTATCTATTGTATCTATCAGAAAAACATGAAGAGAAATTTTGTTTAATTTTTTGTCTGTGTTTTCTTATCTCTTGTACCATGGAAAATTTACAACATAAAAGTAGGTGGATTAATCTAATGAAGCCCATGTGCTCATCACCCAAGTGTCAACAATCACCAGCTCCTGTACCTGGATCCACACCTCCTTTCCCTTCCCCTTGCACTATTTTCCAGCAAACCCCTGATACCACTTCTCCTATAAACGTTTTAGTGCATATCTCGAAAAGTGAAGGGTTTTTCTTTTTTAAATAATCACAAATTTTTAAAATTTAATTGGAAGTTTGATGACTTTTCAAACTTTAGGAAGTAATTTTTGGGCAGTATGTTCTAATATGTTCGGAATGGACTTCCCAAAGAAATTCATTCATTCAGGGATAATTACTTCTATAAAGTAAAAACTTTTATTAGTTTTTTTTTAAGATTTTTATTTGTTTTTAGAGAGAGAGGAAGGGAGGGAGAAAGAGAAGGAGAGAAACATCTATCAGTTGCCTTTTATACGTGCCCTGACCGAGGACTGAACCTGCAATGCAGGCATGTGCCCTGACCGGGATTTGAACTGGCAACCCTTCGTTTTGCAAGATGACACCCAACCAACTGAGCCACACCAGTCAGGACATTTTTTAAAAAATTGGTTTTGGCTTCCCCTGCACACACACACACACACACACACACACACACACACACACACTTTCTGAAAAAATGATATTATGAATCTCACTTGGTAGAAACATCCCAGAAGCCTCTATGCCACAGCCCATACCTATGAGTCTGCTATTTGATCAGCTGCCTTCATTTTGTTCCTAAGCTACTTCTCAACATTTTGGTATATTTTTGGATAAATATATCCTGTGCCCATTAGGAAGTCTTAGTAAATCAGTTTATTTTAATTAAAATTTTAATTCTTTAAATATTTGAGTGGCTGTCGTAAAACACAAAGCAGCTACCCATGGGAATAAAAAGGTAAATATAAGCAAAAATTTTCACTGTGTAAGGCTCTGAGTCTACTTTGACGAGCCTATAGATTATGTGAGGACACGGATTCTTTAAAAAAAAATAAATTTAGGAAAACGTTTTAAAAATGGGCATAATCTACTGATATCCTTATGGCTGACCTTAGCTTTCTTTAAAGTACTTTTTTCAACCAGAATATTTCTTTGGAAGATAGCCTATTCTTGTTCTATTTACTTTGAGTAGCCTCTGTCTGTTATTTCCTAAGTTTGTTATTGCTTTTCAAGTTCTTTTGTGATTTTCCCAAAGGAATGAGCAAATAATTTTGTTAAAAGATTCGATTTCACATTTCTGAATGGAAAACTATGCTTTCCCTAATGCTTCTTTTCTTCTCTCTCCTTATGAATGTTCCTTCTTTGGCAATTGCTTTAAAGTGAACCTCTCCCTGCTTCGTGCTCTGTGGCCACCCACCCTGTAATGACAAGACTTCCTAGTCACACTGTAGCTAAGAGCGCTGTGCAGCCTGCCAGGTACTGGACAGCGACAGCAGCATGCGGCCCGAGGGCAGAGGTGCTACACTGCGGATGGATCTGAGAATCCTGAGTGCCTTTCGCTTGTTTGATGAGTCGGTGCAGTGTCTTGTTCGGGGAAAGTGTGCCGTTTTCTTAAGTCATAGCACAGGACACTGATGACCTCACGTAGGCCTGCATGAGAGATGCCCACCCCCACCCCACCCCCCGCACCCGCTTCCTGGCGTGCTAGAACTAGAATCACACTAACTCACTTCTCCACGTGTTTGGTTTCCGCTTTGTCCACCCATAGCCGTCCGTAAGAAATGTCATTCTCTAGTCTAAAGCGTTAGGACTTGATAAACAGGAATAGAAAAATGGATGTTAATGTGAGTGTAGAAGTTCTGATAATACCCAGGTTTTTTTAAACATGTATAGGCACGAATAGGTGTTAAAAACAACCCTCCCTGTTTCTGATGGATAGACAATGCCATTATGTTTGGGGGTTAGGATATTAAGAATTTATAGCATCTGAAAGACGTTTCATTACCGTGTTTTTAAATTATGTCCTTCAGGCAAAAATAGCGCCCCTATTTTACTATTATGGGCAAAAACACAAAGGCTAAAAACAAGACTAAAAGAAGTAACATGACAGTGCAGGGACAAAGCCAGTGCAACCCGGACATGGGGACCGGACTGGGGAAGGAGGTTGAGGTCACCCCCCAAGTCACCTGCCAACCTCAGAAAAGACACCAAGACAGGGTGGAGCCTTGCGGCCCTCTCCCTCCTACCCTGGAGCATGGATGCCTCTCTCTGTCTGGCACAACATGTGAAGTGGTGATTCACTGGAGTCAAGGCAGAATAAACCATCCACAGGATTTGAGAGTTGGATGTGCCAGTGGTAGAAGGGGCCTTGTCCTCAGCCCCTGAGGATTCACCACAGCCGTGTTACTGGAAGCCTTCTCTGCCTGGGAGCCAGAAGGACTCACCGGTGTCCAAAATTTTCTTCGCTTTTCAAGTTACTGATTTAAACACCTTCAAAACCATTGGGAGAAATCTGTGAGAGAGAGTGCTGGAGAGAAGGAGTGAAAAAGTCTTTTAAATTAAACCATTTGTGTTTAGCAAGTGAAAATCAAAACCCTGGGTTGTGGATAATGTTGTTGACAGCATGATTCTCTAACTCTTCGCTATTTAAAATGGAAAGGTCACCTTCTGAACCACATATTTAGGTCATGTCTGAATATGCCATAGGTCACAGGTGGCAAACACAAGGCCCATGGGCCGAATCCAGCCCGCCACCTTGTTTTTTTCTGGCCCGGCACCTTGTTTCTACCCAGCAGCAGCGTCAAGCCCTCCCTTAATTGTTAAGGAGTAGTTATAGGAGTAGTTACATTTATAGAGTCCGAAAGTTACGTTTGGCCCTTTCAAGGCAACCACGAGGGTGATGTGGCCCCCGGTGAAAATGAGTTTGACACCCCTGCCATAGGTGATGCCTTAAGACTTCCTGTAGCCTTGTTTATTATTGGTACTAACAATACAACTTTCTCTCTAGAATAAAGTAAGTATGCCCAAGCTGACTTCACTTCCCAGTTAGGGAATTCAATTTTCAAAGATAGTTCAGAGCTAAAAATCTGCTCTTTGTGAAACTGACAAGGCTAGTGTCCCAGGTTACTCTGCTTTTTACTGTGTCCTGTAATAGCTTAACACCTGCCTGCACCTGTCTTGAATGGACATAGGCAAAAATAAAGCCCTTTTCAAAATGGACACTTGGAAGGAAGTTAACAAAATTAGTGGTGGGTTTGTGTTTGTTTTTATCTGTGTCACTGACTTTTCCTTCCTTGCAGATTACAGGCATCTGCTCACCAAAAGGCCTTAGCCAGAGACCAGGCAAATGAGGGCAAAGATTCTGCTGAACAAGGTGAACCTGATTCCTCCACTCTGAGCTTGGCAGAGAAGTTGGCCTTGTTTAACAAATTGGCCCAGCCAGTCTCAAAAGCTATTTCTACCCGAAACAGAATAGACACGAGACAGAGGAGAATGAATGCTCGCTATCAGACTCAGCCAGTCACGCTTGGAGAGGTGGAACAGGTGGGTACGCTGTCCTCGATCTCCAGTTTTCCGGTATGTTCTTAAACTTTAGGAGCACCAGGTTATCTCAGGTTAATGATATGTTGAAGGAGATCTACCTGTGCACTGTGTTACCTGTAGATGATTTGGTAGTGACTTCATTCCTGAGAATGCCCAGTATGTTTCTCTTTCACTGTTTGTACAATTTGCTTGCTGAAATCATCTGGAATGCATCTGTTGTAAAGAGAAGAACAGGATGCCCAGTCTGCTCTTCACCCAGATGACTGGATTAATGAGATGCATTGTATAACTGTATCTAGGGTTGGTCTCCCACAAGACAGGCAGTAAAGCTGCACCGAAGGTATTATTTCAGAGTAGGTCGACCCATACACGGGGGCTTGCGTAGACAGTATTTTCAAATCCGTTCCTTCTGTTTTCACTGTGTCCTCCCAGGTACAAAGTGGAAAGCTCATTCCTTTCTCACCCACTGTTAACACATCTGTGTCCACCAAGGCATCGACAGTTACCCCGATGTACGCAGGGGATCTTCGGACAAAGCCATCCATGGATGACAACACAAGTGCCACTGACTATAAGTTTCCTTCTTCGGTAGAAAATTCAGACGCTCCAGTCAGAAGCATTCTGAAGTCCCAAGCTTGGCAGCCTCCAGCGGAGGGCAATGGGAACAAAGGCGTGTTGAGAGAGCTTGGAGAGACAGAGAGTAAGAGAGTCTTGACAGGTAGAGACGGTGGTGTTAAAAAGTACGAGTCCTTTGAGGAAGCAGAGCTGTGTTACCCCATCCTCAACCGAGTCTGGGAAGGAGACGGCCAGAAAGAACCTAAATACACCGTTCTGAGAAAGGGGAGCCTGGAGCCAGCTAACGCCCCTGCCCCCCACCTTGGTGATGAGGAATTTCCTGCTGCTAAGAGTCTCACACAGGGGAACTCGAACTTGAAGGACAGGCAGCCCTTTGAAGAGAAGGTGGACGTGGAGAATGTCACAAGGAGGAGGTTTTCGCTGAGAGGTAACTTGCTGCTGCTCCTGAAGTTTTAGAAACCAACTGGGTTTTCAGTGGCTGCGTGATGGCTGGCATGCTTGTGATCATTCCTGATTAAACTACTGGATGTAATTAAATTACAAAGACAGATTATAACTAGCACTGATTAAAATTTTAGTGAGAGTCCTGCTCTCCCCCAGACTTCTCTTCCTCTTGAATTTGACTTATTCAGTGGACTATGACAAGGGTGTTTGACGACTTGGGTCACATTAAGGCACATAACAGCCTTGCGCGCTGCCAGCTCTGTCGGCTCCTTCTGTGGCCCAAATGTCCAGGCTGGGTACGTGCAGGGGAGCAGGACTTTATCCCAGGCCTGTGGACCTGAGGCCCTCCTACATTCTGCTCATGCACCTGGCAAGCTGTGTGCATGGGACTTCTTTCTCACTCTTCATTTTCATAAAATGACAGTATGTAAGTTTTAACAGTGGTTTTGGCTTATGAGTGTGGCACATTTGAAATAGTGTTTGGAGAGTAGAAACATTATGTAGTGTACAGTTAAAGTGAACTTCCTGAGTCTTGCACACAGGAAAAGACCAGTTGTCACCAAACAATTTGCTGTGTGGAGTAACCCACTGGGAAATTTGGTTTTCTCACGGAATATAGCATGCCACAGATTTGCATAAATCCCAGTGGGTTGGGTGATCGGCCATGTGCCCACAGATTGAACTCAAGGGCAGGACTGTTGGGGCTGAGTAGCTGGGAGAATGCTTGCCTGGAGGAGTCAGTGCTGACGTTGCTCCTTTCCTTCCCAGCGGCAGAGTTCGGAGAGCCCGCTTCTGAGCAGAGCGGCACAGCTGCTGGGAAAACTGTTGCTCCAGCTGCAGCCCCAGTGTCCTGGAAGCAGCAGGAGCCTTCAGCACAACCACAGGAGAAGCACTATAGGAATCCGTGTGCAATGTTTGCTGCTGGGGAGATCAAAACGCCAACAGTGGAGGGCATCCTTGATTCACCCAGCAAAACCATGTCAATTAAAGAAAGGTAATCGGATTCAATGACTGCAAAGTAATTCTTTTAGGGAGGGACTATCAGTTGCTTTTAAGAAAAGATCTGAGTAATGGGCAAAGAGAGGAACTTGTGAATGCAGCTGCATAAGAAGATTTGCTGTTATACTAGAATTCTTAGGGGACGCTGAGGTGTTTGAGAGTGAACTGCAGTGACCCCTGTCTGGTTGGGTAAGGCTGGATGCGATCTGGTTCCAGACACATATGAGGAAACCGCAGAAGCAGACATTTGCTTGCTTCACTTGTTTGCAGTTTCATTTTCTTTTTTATATTAAATTCTTTGAGTCTCCAGTGATGGGAACAGAGAGCTTGGCTTTCTCCCTTTCAGATCTACGTGGCATCCAATTAAATGTGCTCACTGTTTCTGATTATTTGTCTATGTAAAATATGTAGAAGGAATGTCTATGGAGAGGGAATGAAGATAAATTCATATCTAGAATATAAACCTTTCAGACTAAAACCTAAGCTTTGTTTATATTACAGAAAATAATTTAAATGACTCTTCTGAACTGCATTTAGAAATTCTGTATCAGGTGATAGCTATGAAAGATTATATTTGAGTATCAACACTGTAATGTTATTTCATTCAAAAGAATGATGGCGGCCCTGGCTGGGTGGCCCAGTTGGTTGGAGCATTGTCCTGTGCAGCAGAAGGCTGCAGGTTCGATCCCCGGTCAGGGCGTATACAGGAGGCAGCCAGTCAATGTTTCTCTCTCATGTTGACATTTGTTTCTCTCTCTTTTCTAAAGTCAATAAACATCTCAGGTGAGGATTAAAAAAAGGACGGACAATGGAGGATTGAGAGGATATATTAAATGGAACAGATACAAAGAATAGGAGCTAAATGTTTCGGGTCGTATTTTCCTTGGTAACCTTCTGCCCCCGATGAATTAATGTAACAGTGACAGGAACACAGCATGAACGAAGGTCTCCTCGACCTCCCGGTGTGACGAGCAGAACTATTTATACCACAGTTCCTTGCGGCTCTGCCCACCTGGACTCTTCCTTAGCACCTCCCAGCACTCAGAAGTTTTTGTGCTCTGTCAGACTCTGGCTGCTCTTCTTGTTCTAGCTACAAGCCACACTTTTGAACACTCTTTTTGAAATATTAATGAGATGGAGCCGGTGTCCATTAGTGAATTGTTAAGGTTGTTAAATCTTATTTACTTTCTCCTTTATTCTTTAAAATAAATGATGAATTACACCCACTAGACTGAGGACACACTGATGAGGGCTGACGGGGTAAGCTAGGAGAGAGGACTTCTGTCCTCACTGCAGGAGGCTGTTGGGCCTGTTCTGATAGGAGGCCTCCTCCACAGGAACCCGCCTCAAAGAAGCTGGATCCCAGAGATCCAGCCATTGATAACTGGGTAGGTGAGAAGAAAGAGATCCCATTTAAGGGAGTTAATAGTAAATATCACTAATACACAGTTCTGATGTTATATAGACATTTTATATTTTTATGGAGAAAAATTGCAATGGAAAATACTAAGATATACCCCTCCTTTCAAAGGCTTTTAAGAGAGACTCCCCCATCTTTGGGTATAATCTATCTGTTGGGACTTAGGACTTTTTTTTTAAGTATATTTTATTGATTATATATTACAGTTGTCCCAATTTTCCTCCCTTTGCCTCCCTCTGCCTGTTGCCCACCTTCCCCCTGGCAATCTCCCCCCTTAGTTCATGTCCATGGGTCATGCCTGTAAGTTCTTGGGCTTCTCCACTTCCTATGCTATCCTTAACCTTCCCCTGTCTATTTTGTCCCTACCATTTATGTCACTTGTTCCCTGTACCTTTTCCCCCATTCTCCCCCCACCCTTCCCATCTGACAACCCTCCATGTGATCTGCATATCTGTGATTCTGTTCCTGCTCTAGTTTGCTTAGTTTGTTTTTAATTCAGTTGTTGATAGTTGTATTTGTTGCCTTTTTTTTCCTCTTTTATTTTATTTTATTTTTTTTAAATATATTTTATTGATTATACTATTACAGTTGTCCCATCTCCTCCCCCCACCCCCCTCCCTGCACACCCCTTCCCCCCACACTCCCCCTCTTTAGTTCATGTCCATGGGTCATATATATGAGTTCTTTGGCTTCTACATTTCCTATACTATTCTTAACCTCCCCCTGTCTATCTTCTAACATTCATGATTTTGATCTTCTTTTTCTTAAATAAGTCTCTTTAACATTTCCTATAATAATGGCTTGGTGATGATGAACTCCTGTAGCTTTATCAAGGACCTACAACCTAGATGACTCTATCCAGCAAAAGCTATCATTTAGAATGGAAGGGCAGATAAAGTGCTTCCCAGACAAGGTAAAGCTAAAGGGACTTAGAACTCTTGATGAAGTTTTGTGTCTATCTATGGTGCAATAATTGTTGATTTATTTGCTGTTTTTAGTAAATTTTAGTGTATTTGTATCTTTCTGAAAGCAGTTTTAATCCTACTGTAAAACTCTTGTTTTGGAAAATGTGAGATGCTGTAAAGGATCAGCCTCTTAACCCGGGCTTTGTGGATGACAGAGGGGTTCAAGGGTGGCTGCAAGGCTTCCGGGAACTGCCTGGAAGGGTCCCAAGTCCACTGCGTGCACAGGCACCTTCTGGCTGGTGGGAGACAGAACCTCTCTCAGTCTCTGAGAGACCTCACCCTGTTCAGAACCATGATGTGAGGGATGCTCGTTAAATATTCAGCTATTCAGTTTAATTGTTAAAATATACAGGCATATTTCAGATTTATTGCAGGTTTGGTTCCAGACCACAGCAATAAAGCAAACATCACAATAAAGGGAGGACTAATCTTTTCACTGGTGGACAGTCATGCCTCCAACTTATAAAAATGCAACTTCTGTGAAGTTCAATAAAGGAGAGCGCACACACAACAAGGTGTGCTGTATGTTTGAGAAAGGATGAGGAGCCCTTAACTCAGCAGCTACGTTTATAAGAAATTGTGCTAATACAAAATATATTACCAATGATCTCCCCCGCCCGATCTTGATGGTGCTTTTATTAGCACTTTGCTGAAATAGCAAAAACTATATATCCTTACAGTCTGTCTGATAGCTCTTCCCCGATTGGGCTTATAACCCCTTTCTTCTGTTAATTGAGGTAATGAAGCTTGACCTATTTAAAATAAGAATGCTGTCCATGTATTTCTTTGGGTTTTACTTTTCTTTTTTGAGGTGGCATATAAAATAGGTCTCTTAAACCTTATTCTGACTTCCTCTGACTGCCTCGTGCTGCCAGAGGAGGGGACTGGCTCCAGCGGCCGCAAGTTAGCAGAGCCAGGGGCAGGGCTGGCTCCGTGTCCCCCCTGGGCCCACTCCTCTTCAGAACAGGTCTGATGCTCAAGGAGAAACATACACAAAAGTTTCTTTTCTTTTTCATCTTCTCTGACCTCTAGAATGTCGACTTTGAACCCCAACAAGTGCTAACTTAAACACAATGTGCTTCTTTCACTGGACTAATAAAATCACTGCTTCATGACGGTCCAGATGATTGGGGTGTCAGCTGTCCTTGTTTGGGAACTTCTTTGAAAATCATTGCAAGTCAAATAATTTGTTCTTTGGGGATAAAACATGTGATGCCTCTTTAAAAGTAGACTAGGCTTTTAGAAATCTTATTTCCACAATTACTAAGATAACAAATCTGAAATTTTATATTGGGGACATTACCAAATAAGGTGAAGGAGCCACCCCTTCACTGAGGACTCGGTGGAAGAATGTCGAAGAACTTGCCCCATGCCTCCTGCCAGCTTGCAGAGACCTGACTCACAGGAGTAGCTGCCCCCTCTCCCCCACCTCCCTGTTCCCTGCCTGCCCCTCCATCCATCCTTCCACCCCGCCACCCAGCAGAAGCTGTATTCATGCTTCCCCAACAGACTCCACGTTCCTATCTTAGTCGGGAGATTTCAGCCACTAGAGGGCCACAGATTTACGTAACAATTAGGAATAAAGGTGTCATTTCCCTGTGATCCTCCTTTTCTGATCCTTGATTTGCCCTCATTTAAAAGACACATAAATTCACTTCTCCAGCCTGCAAACTAACGAAGGCCATTATAAATACTAACCAGTGTGGTTCAGCCTTATCTGAAATCTATGTGGTGCCCGTGTTCCTCTGAAACGCCAGGATGTTTTTTAAGAGGGAAGAGAAAAGTTGAAGATTAGGGGCACATGGTTTGTCTGTCCCGAATTTGACCCAGCCCTGACTGCCGCAAGCCTGCCGAACTTGTTCTAATCAGGCAGGGCTGTCAGATCAGTGCCCCTTAAACAGCCACCCAGGCCAGTATTCTTTGCTGGAAAAGTGTGGGCTGTGGTTGGAGGGGTGGACATTTACCCAGGTGGCCTGGCAGGCCCACGTCACGGTGGCCCTGGCCAAGCCACGGGGTCAATAGGCCAACACAGTGCCACTCACTGGGTTCTCAGCCTCAGGCGGAGCAGATGCCCAGGCTCTCAACATCACAGCCCTACAAATAGCACTTGGACTTGGTGGATGTTAAAAGCGCTGACAGTTGTTTGAATTGCATAGGCAGTAATTTATGTCATGTGTAAGACCAGACGTTTAGCTCCTCGGCCCTCTGCAGTACACAGCTGCCTGCAGTGAGTCAGGAGGGCCGTGAGACGGCAGAGGCAAGACCGCATTTGGAAAGGGCTTCTGCCCTCCTCTGCTTGTGGAACACCAACTAGGAAATCTAAAGGGACAGGAATAATACCACTCTGATTGGTGTTATTCCTGCTGCCCCGATTACCCCAGATGGCCAGTCTGATTGGATTAAAGTGTCAGTGTCTGTTATTTTTAAGTTATCCATCATTTGCGCCATGTCGGCCAGGGCCAGGTCCAAAGAGTCATGTGGGCTCAGTGGAGCCACAGTTTCTTCCATCTCATTGTGGTTCCTCTGTAGTCTTTGGAAGTCCCTAAGGATGGCCCAGCCAGCGCATCCAGAAGCAAGATTTCAGGTTCTTTGAATGGGGGAATCTTTGAAGGCCACAGGACTGGGAACATTGTAAGAAAGCCAGAATACTATGCTGTTCTTGACACCTTGGACAGGGAAAATGTTCCTGGTCACCCCATGCACCCAGGTAGTGAAGCAAATCTGGACCAGAGGCAGAACATGTCACATCTCCCTGTCAACTAAAGGCTTGGCCTGTGCGTGCCTTGTCCCTCATCTGTCAGATAGGGAATAGCAATATTTCATTTCGTGAAGGTTGCCATGCAGATCAGTATCGTATTAGGTAGACCATAAAGGGATTAAACACTCCACAATTTGTTTTTTTCTAAGTCAGTTTTTTATTCCTCAAATCAGCCACCAGGGAAACCAAATGATTATTTAAATGATGTTATCATTGCTCTAAATATTTGGGAACTCCTTTTTGAGAAGGTCCTCAAAAACTAAGCACATTATTTTTAATAAACCCAACTCATGAGAATGAATTTTTTAATTTTTTTAAAATTCTCTCAAATCATTTGGAAGCCAGTCTGATTGGATTAAAAAGGCAGATGGCCAAGATGAACTGTGACTGATTGCGCCCCAGGGGAAGAGGCAGCTGGCTGTAAGGCCCATCTACCCAGAAGACAGCAGTGGGGAGCCACTCTGTCCCCACAGGATGAGGAGTGGAAGCACCTCTGCATGTGGGTGGAGAAGGACCAGTGCACTCACTTTTGGAAATTCTCATTTACAGATACTTGAAGGCTTTGACAGCTCTACTGCAGCATGCACATACTAATTATATCTTTTAATGATTGGATTTCGTTGGATTCTTTTTTCTTACTAGAAAAAACTGACTCGTTGAGTATAATTGGAGAAGTGATAGATCTTAGTCATGTGGAGACTAAATTTCCAATGAAAACATTGGAAGAAATTTAGAATTTGTTTTCAAGTACGTGCACTGGTCCTTGTAGCATGCAGAGTGTAGTCAGACATCATTGTTTATAGAATTCGAGGCTAAATGGATTCTTGGGCCAAATGAGGCCTCTCTTAGTAAGATTCTGACTTTAATTTCTAATGTGTGTTGTTTCCTCCCCACCTCCAATAACCAAGCAATTCTGACACCTGCTGGGTGTCCTGTGCTTCAGCTCAATTCTGACACCATCTACCTGGCATGCATCAGATCCCACAGGCTAAAGACTCAGTCCTAAAAGACTGTCTCTTACCCCTACTTCAGCTGCTACTCGTAAATCCAGGTTTTTACTTGTGCGTTTTACCCACTGCCTATAAATCCAAGGCTCCCGCGATCCCCTCCTTGGGTTTGATTAATTTGCTAGAGCAACTCACCGAACTCAGAGAAACATTTCTCTTACTAGATCACTGGTTTGTCATAAAGCATATAACTCAGTAACAGCCAGGTAGAAGAGATGCTTAGGGCAGAGTATGTGAGAAGGGCATAGAGCTTCCAAATCATCTCCAAGCTCACCACTCTCCCCAAATCTCCATGTTCAAACAACTTTAGAGCTCTCTGAACTCTGTCCTTTTGGGTTTTTATGCAGGCTTCATTCCGTCAGCATTATTAAGCTCAATTGCAAGTAGCCAATGATTTAATCAATCCTCAGCCTCTCTCCCCTCTCCTTAAGCCAAGGGGTGGCACTGAAAGTTGCTGTTCCTGGCACCAGCCCCCATCCTTAGTTGTTTCCCAAAAGTCTCATCATTAATATAATAAAAGACACTTTATGTTTCTCATCACTTAGGAAATTCCAGGAGTTTTAAAAGTTCTGTGCCAGAAACAGGGACAAAGACCAAATATATATTTCTTATTACAAATCAGAGTATCAGAGATAGATAAGATGACATTATACCAGGTTTATAGAATGGTCATTTGAGGTCTTATCTGCTGTCACGAAGCAGAAAGGAAGAGACGAGAAGGGAAAGGAAGAGACTAGGGAGCAGATAGGTCCAGAATCTGAAGCTCCTGTCCCTTTTGGGGGTGGGGGGTTCTTTTCTTCATGGTTTACTTTCCATTATTTGACTGAATGAAGAGACAAAGTATAAGGTGTGATCATGTATGAATTTGAAAATGTAAATGTATTCTTAAATTTAAGTACTGCAAAATTTTTCTTACTTGTTTAACAAAACTTTTATCATGGAGTATGATATATGCCATCCCATCTTCAATTCAAATATCTAATAGAATCAGGAAACTTAATTGAAGGGTCATTTAAGACCATCCAGTCCAGTTCCCAAGATGACTAATAAGGAAGAGAAACCAGGCTACTTGGCCAGAGTTAATGGCCAGGCTAGAGCCGACGTGCCACTCACAAGTACGCTGTTTGTGGACATGCATTAACGATGTTTAAATTTTGAACACAGCCCAGCAGGTTGAGCAGAGAGGGCAAGGGGTCTAATCATTTTTTTCCCGAATCTTTAAAGTGGTTGAACATCAGCTCAGATGAGCTCAATGTTCCCCACATTTTTGCCTTTTATCTTTCCCATGTTTGTCCAACTGAGCACCTAAGACTTCTCATTTGTTGTAATAGAGTTAGCAGCCAAAACCAGACAACCTGTCATAGCTTATGGCTTCCCAGCAGCTTTCTATCAGGTCACACTATAGTGGAACTGAAGTAGGTTAGGTAAAAAAACCTCAGCTAATTAGATTCTTTTTTTGTGGATAGCTTTTCCCTGAGGGAAGTTGAAATGATCATTTTTAAAGTGGCTTTTTGGAGAACTTTATTAAGAAGATAGATGGGAAAGGCCAAGTTTATTTGGAGGGAAAAAACAAAACAGAGTTTAGAGTACAGGAAGAAAAACAATCTTAAACATCATCTTTTACCTACAATTGAAAAATATTATATTAAGAGATTGTCAGTGTTTTATAGCTTTAATGTTTTAAGCTGATTTCTGCTGTATTTTCTGCAAATAAGTTATTATCTAGCATTAGTCATGAAATGTTGTTTCACCAAGTGACCAGAAGAGGTCACTAGCAGACATTTTTCTCTGGGGATCATGCCCTCAGCCCCAGGGCAAGGAAAAATCACAGCTATTCCTTCAGTGGAATGATGAGGCAGTTTTTATCTGGCAATGCCGATTTCAGCTTTGCATTTCAATCAGCTGTAAAATATTTGGGGCCATCTTAGAAAAGGGACTCCTATATTATTTTTCCAGACATACTTCGGAGTAAATGAAATTCAGAAAGATTAAAACTAGATAACTGGGGTCATTTCGTGGCCAAAGACTTCAAATTTACCTGTATTATGGTTCTATTGCAAGTCAGAGTTTGGTGCTGAACTCTTCGGTTGGCATGCTCTCCCCTTAGATTAGCGCTGCTGAAGAAGAGTGGGGAGGAAGACTGGAAAAACAGACTTAGCAGAAAGCAGGAGTACGGCAAAGCGCCCGTCATGAGCAGCCTGCACATACAAGAAGCGGAGCAGTCACTCAAGAAGAAGGTAAGTGCCCTGCGGTAGGAAGGGCGTGCTAACGGCCATCACGCTCGGAAGGGCACCGAACAGGCATGCATGACTTCGCTAATCACCGCTCTGTGAGGCGCTGGCACTGCCTTGCCCTTGGAGTTCACACTGAAAGTCCGTCTCGCAGCAGCTTCAACTGACCAAAGGTAAAGTCTTGAGATGTCAGGACTGGTAACAGCACCACCTGCATAAGTATCAGCAAGCAAGTTCCTGCATTTTGAAGTGTGTGCTTTTATGTTGGTTTAAAACCTTCTTAAATGAAATCTGACTTTACAATGTTATGAAAGCCTTTCTAATGAAAGACTTGAATTAGCCATTAACACTTTATCATTGCATATAAAGTATGGACTTCAATGTCCTATACTGAGATTTAAAACCTAAGTATACAGAATGAGGACATAAGTTTTGTGGTCAATAAGACATTATTTCATCATTGTAAACACTTTTGTGCATTTGGCATGTTTACCTTTTATTGAAAATATACAGGAAAATATGTTCAAGTTTAAATAAAATAAGTAACACATTGTTATCATTACTGGCAAGGATTTCATATGCAAAAGCATGAATGAGTTGTTAAATTCTAATGTAACGATGACCAGCTTTCGACCAGTTTAATGCACACTTTCAAAGCGGATAGTGACTTCCCTGCCGCTTGGGCTGGTGGCTGCAAATGCACCTGCTGGCTGGAGGCGGGGCAGCCCCCGTGACAGGCACGTCCACAGGCCAACTTCTGGTATCTAAGTCTTCAAACAGAAAAGAAAAGAACTCTCCACCAGATGATCACCTGGAACCCTCTAGCTATGAAACAACATGAGCATCTGTAGAATGCGGCCTTTGTGCATTTAGAGGCTCACACAGAGCGGAAGCGTGCACGTGGGCCTGTGAGGCAGGAGAGCCGACACGGTTTTATAGAGTGCTCTGTGTCTGGACAGGTTGTATGGGAGTAGCAGTTTGAATTCTCTCTTTTCAAACGTATATAATATTAAAGAGAATGACTAAAAAACATTTAATTCTTGGTCACTAGTAAATGTTTCCAATATAATCACGTGTGATCTTTGGGTTTACATAGATGTGAAATTGAGAATTTAAGAATGAGATCCTGAGGTGAAAAGAAACTGGGACCTTCAACTAGGTCCCTTTGCCCACAAACTTTATTTAAAAGGGTCTTAAAATCATTGGTTCAAAAGTAGCTTTAACACTTTTGTCTTGTTGGTCATTTTGGAAGATTCAGAGAAGCCTTAGGAGCTGGCAGTCTGATGTGGCCCAAGTGAAAGTTAACATAAAGCTACAAAACACAAAGCTAGACAGATTCCCCAGGAGTAGTGGAATGAGATAAGTGCTCTACCCACTCAGAAGACAGGGATCATTTGAGGCTCTAAAAACCAGAGGCTGTGAACAGAGGATGTTATCTGAACTACCTTAACACTTGGCTGAGGGTTTTAGAAGTCAAAGACGAAGAAGCTGACTCAGTTGCCTGTGGGGCAGAAACCCCACCCAGTTCACGGAAGCACGGGGGCTCTGGGCGTGCCCGGGGCTTTAGTGTGAAAGGATGCTCTGGGCTAAGGGAAGCTGCAGATTCCGCAGCAACAGTGAACTCCTCTGCTCCTCCTCAGTGACCCAGTTCACTTTGGCCTGAGACAATCAGCTCTTTGAAGTTAAAATAAGCCGATCTATTTTAGGCTTGTGGAGCAGACATGGGGGTATCTCAAGTTGTGTTGAGGTCAAGCGGTTTTCACATGGCCTCTGATAAGCCCTTGGCTCGACTTCTTCCCAAGGCCTGGCAGTATATTTCTGTCACACCTCTGCTGGTTCACATGTGAGGTGCCTTAAACCTGACCTGTCTGAGGACAGTCCCCAAACAGCTGAGGAGTGCTTGAAAATGCCCCCGCTTGCTGAGTGCCGGAGTGCTGCCCTGGAGAGCAAGCGCAGTCACAAAGTGGTGCGCACAGGGGCCGTCTTGCTTCAGGGGCTGGGCCTCGCCTGCTGAGGGAGAGCTGCTCGGAGCCTGCCCCAGAGCCGCCGTCTTCCCTGCACAGTTTCTGAATTCACCAAACCGCACATGTTTGTGGTCAGCAAACATTTTACAGTTTGTCCCTTGAGCCTTTGTGTGCAGTGAGCCTGGTCCCATGAGTGGCAGCCCATGGGAACGCAGAGGAGGCAGGAAGTGGAGGCAGGACTCTGCAGACCACTCCCACGACCCCTGTGAAAACCTGCTGTCCGCTAACAATATCATGAGCCACATGAGTAATTTCAGGTTTCTAGCAACCACATAAAAAAAAGTAAGCACTGCCTTAAAAATCTGTAATTGTTTTGTTTCTGTCAAAGGGCTTGTCCGAAACAAAGCAAATTTCTGGTACAGTAACCAGCATCTCATTTTGGGTCCTACGTGGTAAGAAAATATTCTCCTGGCCCATGACTAGATTTGGGGACCTAAGTCAGAGTTTCCCTTTCCATCCCGAAAGATCAGTCGTGTCTCAGAGAATAGGTGACTTCACAGCAGATCCTCAATTTCCAAATCGCTCCCCCAAAATCAGGATTGAGGAATCAGAGCTTACGAGCACTAATCCTTGACTGAGCTGACTCTGCCATTTCCTGTGACCAGAAGTCCGGGTTCCTTCTCTCTCATCCCTCTCTCCCTGGCCACCCTCCTTTCCCTCTCTTTTCTTTCTCCCGTTCTCAGCTTAGTCGAGGGCATTGCTGACCTGACGTGCACATTTGTGCTGTGCAGCATCAACAAGTCGTTCTAATGACTGGAAAGCCACGTGGTTTGCAGATTTGGCCCGGCCCACCCCGTGTGGAATGTGTGCACTTGAGCGCACTCTGCACAGTTGCCTGCAGACTAACTCGTTCCATTGAAAGAGCGAAACGAAACGAAGTTTTACAGGAGTGACTTGGCAGGGGTCCCTCTGTTACAACGACATTGCAGTTACTTATTTTCATCAAGGAATTCTTTTAAATCCCAACCCCGTGTTGGCATATTGGACATTAAGCCGTAGGTAGTAAATCCGACGTCCTTCTGTTAAGGCAGCCACCCAGGATATCGGACTTTTCCAGGAAATAAAAACCTGTGTGCAGTTTGCCGTTACAGCCTGTGTCTACTTCTGAGTCACAAATTAGGGTTTGATGTTCGCTGTACTTCAATAGCATCCAGTCAGTGGGTCAAGCTCAGATCTGTAATGTCCTCAGTGTGAGTCCTTGAAAATTCGAAGAAGGTAAATCTGCCACATGCATGGACTCATTGCCTGCTGTCACTGAAATTCCAAATCACAATTTAGGAGAATGAAATCCATTTGAGGGGCAAGGCAGGGAAAAAGGAGGAGGCCGGAATGACAGATTAGCACCCCGCTGCGGGGTGAGCTTCCCTGGGGCTGTGCCGCCTGCCTGTCCGAGCACATGCATGCTTCTCCCTGAACCTGACACAGCGCGCTGCACAACACCTGTGATGCCTGCCCTTGGCCCTGCCCTCCCAACTCTGCAATGTTACCTGTTTGTTTTAACCTGTAGGAAGAAGGAGGACTCACAGATGATAGTGCCATTTCTAATCTGCTCTGGGTAAGCCTGACCCTGACACGGGTGTCCCTAGATGACAGTCAGTTGTGCCCCCCGTGTGTGATCTCCTAGAGATGGTGCCCTTGTTCAGTTTCTTATTCCGAGGCAAGATGTCGCCTTTATCCAGAGTGGAGAGCTATCTGTGTTCTTAATTTGTTTTAAATCAGGTAATGAAAAAACTTTTAAAGGCTTTAAAGAAGACATTTTATGGCAAATGTTAAAGCTGTCAGTGAAAGTCATGGATTCCCTTTCTGTACCTGAGGATCTTCTATAAATCACAGTGATCTTGCCATTAATTCATTTAATTACTATACAAAGTGGACTCGGGTATACTTACTGTGTTTGTGTGGATTTATTTCTTAGTAAGTGAACAAATGGGAAGGAATCGTGAGAAGATCACTGAAATTGCAATGAGAAATTAACCTTCCGTTAGAGAAACCGTTGTTTTTGTCTCTCCCCATCCCGACCCCGCTCTGGTAAATCTTCTCTTCTCACCTCTAATCCTCTTGCTTTGCTCTGTAGGAACCTGTGTATGCTTCTACTTATTCTCCTGCTATACCTGCTGCCCATAAACACCTGTCTTTTGTATCTATTAATCAGGTGAGGAAAAGCCTATATGTATGGAGCCTCATTGCAATTTCTGAGCAGTAGGGAAGAACTTGTTTCGTTTGGGGGATAACTCTGCTATGAGTGTGTGTGTGTGTGTGTGTGTGTGTGTGTGTGTGTGTGATCAGCTCATATATTTCGAGTCAGTCACACACTCATATCCTTGGTACAGACTTTCAGGTAGACCTGATAATATTAATTCACCTCATGATCATGACACTGGTTTAAGAGTTGACTAAGCTTTGCACCCTAAGTTGAGTCAGGAACCCAAGAAATGCACCAGAGTCCCTTGCTCCAGCTCAGCAATGATGCCACCTTGCTTAGCTTGATAAACAAGGGGGAGGTGGCAGGGCCAGTGTGTGGTATGGAAAGGACAGGCGGGAAGGGGCCGGGTGACAGGAGCTGGTTGCACTGGCTCTACTGAAATGAGAAACTGAAGCCCCCTGCCTTCTACCCTCCATACCCCATCTGAAGGGCCCCACCCAGAGGAGAGACTGGGCCTGGGCCAAAGGAGTCTGTCGGTGCATAGCACACCATCATTTTTAAAGCTGAAAGTATCCATGATCGTTTTTTATTCCCCTTGGAATGTCCCTGGTGTCAGAAGAGCTATGGAAAGCAGCTGCATCCGCTTTGCCTTGAACCCTACATTCTCCTCTCCCTCCATCTGTGGGACTGGCCCGGTCACTCCGCTCTTAGGACCTCCGTCTCCTCAGCAGGACCGACACTTTATTTGCTCTAAGGCAGCCTCTACTAAAAATTTCATGACTGTGCTGTCCCTTTAGGACTGGTAGTGACAAATCAGGTCTTTGAGGGTGAGGTGCAGGATTTCAAACATGAAATTGACAGAGTGCTGGCCGGGAGAGGTGTCTGGTGTCCTCCTATCTGCATCTTGCACCTTCACATAGGGAAACTCCTCGTTCCTACTCCCAAAGGTGGGCCTTCCCTCACTCTCCTTGGTTCCCTTCCTCTGGATTTAGGAGCACTGGTCTCTCAGCGCAGCCTCACACAGCCAGTCGGCGTCCGCAAAGAAACGAGGCTGAAATCTGAAGCGAACTTGCTATTCCATCACTAAGGAGGGGCATGTGTTGTTTCTTCTAAAGTTGACTTTAAATTAAAAGATACATTATTGAACTTCTTTAATATAAAACACATATATTATACAAACATACTTTTTTAATAGACTGGTTTTTAGAGAAGTTGTAGGTTCATAGCAAAATTGAGGGGAAAGTACAGAGTGCCCCATGTGCCCCACCCCACCCCCACGCACACAGTCTTTCCACCATCAGCATCCTCCTCAGAGAGGCACATGGGTTACAATCAATGAACCTGTACTGACACATCATTATCCCCCAAAGTGCCCAGTTTACACGTGGGTTCACTCTTGGTCTTGTACATTCCATGGGTTTGGACAAAGGTGTAATGACATGTACCCACCATTACAGTGTCACACACAGCAGTCTCACTGCCCTAAAAATGCTCCATGCTCTGCTTATTCATTCCTGTCCCCCGTAACCCCCCAGTCCTTGACAGCCACTGATCTTTTATTGTCTCTACAGCATTGCCTGTTCCTGAATGTCTTATAGTTGGAATCAGATAGTGTTCAGCCTTTTCAGCTGGGCTGCTTTTCCTTAGTCATGTGCCCTTAAGGTTCTTCCATGTCTTTCCATGACTTGGTAGCTCATACCCTTTTAGTGCTGAATACTATTCCTTGTCTGGATGTAAGACAATTTGTTTATCCATTTGCCTACCAAAGGGCGTCTTTGTTGCCTCCTAGTTTCAGCAGTGATGAAAAAAGCTTCAATAAATACTCATATACAGTTTTTTGTATAGCTATAGGTTTTGCAGCTCCTTTTGGTATTAATGAGCACAGTGACTGGATCATATGGTGAGAGCATATTTAGTTGTGTAAGAAAATGCCAAACTGTCTTTCGGAGTGTCTGTTTTGCATTCGCATCAGCAGTGAGTGAGAGTTCCTGTAGCTCCATGTCCTCATCAGCACTTGACGGTGTCGAGTTTGGATGTTTGCTCTCTAATAGGTGTGTGACAGTATCTCATTGCTGTTTTAACTTGCGTTTCCCTGATGACATATGATGTGGAGCATCTTTTCATATGTTTATTTGCCATCTGTACCTCTTCTTGGGTGAGGTGCCTGTTCAGGTCTTTTTACTATTTTTTAATTGGTTGCCTGTCTTCTTATTGCGGAGTTATACAAGTTCTCTGTACATTTTGGATAACAGTCCTTTAACAGACGTGTCTTTGCACACCTAGCCTGTGGCGTGTCTTCTCATTCCCTGCAAGTCTCTTTCGCAGAGCAGAAGTTCCGCTTATTGGTTACTCTTCGTTCATCACGACCGCAGTGTCATCGCTGAACCCCAGGTCCTTTGAACCTTCTTCTATGTTCCTTTCTACAAATTTTGTGGTTTCCTGTTTTACCGTTAGGTCTATGCTATGTTTTGAGTTAATTTTTGAAAGGTGTAAAGGTCTGTACCTAGATTACTTTTTTCAGTGTGGATGTCCAGTTTTCCACTTTTGTAAAGACTCTATTTCTCCACTGTATTGCTTTTGCTCTTTTGTCAAACATTAGTTGAATAGATTTGTGGAGGTCTATTTCTGGGCTCTCTATTCTGTTCCACTGATCTCTTTGTCTGTTTTTTTCACTAATGCCCACACTGTCTGGATTATGAATATAGCTTTACAGAAAGGCTTAAAGTCAGGGAGTGTCAGTCCTCTGGCATAGTTCTTCTCCTTCAGTGTTGTGTTGGCTATTCTGGGTATTGTGTTCTCCATATAAACTTTAGAATCAGTTCATCAACATGTACAAACTTGCTGTGAATTTGATTGGAATTGTACCAAATCTATAGATCCAGTCAGAATAAAATTGGCATCTTAACAATGTTGCATCATCTATCCATTAACATGGAGTGTCTCTCCACATATATTTAAGTTTTAAAAAATATATTTACCAGAGGCAATCTATGTTTTATCGCTTCAAAGTTAAAATGCCTTAAAACTTCTATATTTTTGCTTCTTGACAGGCTCCCCAGGTAAACCCTTTACACGCCAGTTATGTGGCCCCAGCTTGTCAGCTCCCAGGGGCCAGGGGCCTCCTTTCCTCTGCAGTCCTGGGGTCCCCAGTCGGTAACGCACAGCTCAGCGGAGAAGACAGAGCACTCCTACAGGACGAAATCTGTGTCTGAATGGCCTGCTTGTCTCTTTTTCAAGCTCCAACACACAATTTCTTCTTCCTCACATGCCTCAGGCTACACCAGAATAAGATTTCCCCTAATCCCCACCCCCCTTTCATTGTAGGAGCTGGTAGGTGGTGACAGGACCAGACTGTGGCTCCTTTGAGGTCTATGCATAGTTGAACTCATTGTCATGTTCTGTTCAGACCACTTGAGACCACGTGCTCTGACAATGGACCAAAATCACTTAAGGCAGGGCCAAAGCTCAATTTCTTCAACAGTGTACCGAGTTCTAAATGGTGATAGCATTTTTGAAAACTAAGAAATACCGATTTGTCACTTTATCTTATTTCTGTTACTTAACATGTGCCTTGATCATTTCTTTCTACAATTTAGTTTAATTCAGTGTGAATAAGATAAAAATTTAAGAGCCACATCACAATATCTTCTACCCATAAATCTCTGCAGTTGTGAGAGAACTGCACCCTTAAGTCTCACTAATCCTGGTGACCCAGGTTAGTTCCGCTCTCCCTGCATCAGCTCCCTGAGTCAGAAACAGTGACAGTTGCACTCTGACTTCTCAGTGCGGCTGACCCTTGAACACATGGCAGCTAGGAACACTGACCCCACACACAGGTGAAAATCCACATATAACTTCTGACTCTCCAAAAATATAACAACTAATAACCTACCATTGACCAGAAGCTTTATGGAGAAAATTAACACTCATTGAGCATATGTTTTGTATGTTATGTATATTCTTATAATAAAGTAACCAGGGGAAAGAAAATATTATCAAGAAAAATGGTAAGGAAGAGAAATGCATTTATAGCATTTATAGGAAAAACATATCACTTGGAAACGGAGACACGCAGTTCAGACCTGTGATGTTCGGGAGCCCGCTGTGGCTGTCTAGAGGAAACACACCAGTAACAGGGTTACACCTGAAAACATTCCTGCAGGTGGATTCTTTGCAGAGTTTCAAGCTGTGTTCTGCCAAGTCTGTGGCCACCCCTCAAACCCTCCTCTCAGCTCAATTGTTTCACTGCCTTTTACACACACACACACACATGTACACGCATGTTCCCTCCCTCTCCCTCTCTCCACACCACGTTCATGGAATCCGTGGTAGAAAGAGTGAGGCACAGTTTGGTCGGGCTTCTGTTTATATTCCGACCACTCTGTCTCACTGTTCCAGCCAATCTAAATATCCATCCACTCGACCTGGATAAACCTGGGAAAATGGCACAATACTTGTTACAATATGTATTTCGTCCTTCTCTAAACAGGGAAAGAAAAACTTAGAAGGGAAAAACAGTACAATAATGAAGTTTCAGGCTAAAAAAAGAAAAGTGAATGTCCATGTACATTTTGAGTTCTATGATTTAATGGCGACTTAGAACAAACATTTATCAGATTCTTCAGTGAATAAACAAACTATGCATTCCTTACCTCACTACAGAGCCATGTGGAGTGTAGCAGGGATTAGTGAACCCTGAACCAACCCACCAAGCAGCAAACTTAAGGTGAAGCTTGTAGAGAAGCAACAACTTTTATGTTGAATATTATCATTTAGAGGGACTAAAAAATATGCCTTCTAAATGCACATCTGTCAAATTAGTGGAAGTTTAAAATCCTAAAGCAGCTGTGTCATTCAGATGCCTGTATGTGTGGCATTCTCACAGGACCTTTAGGGGACCCCACGTGCTTTGGGGACTGGAACTGCCGATTCAGGGATACTGGAGTCATTAACCACACCCTGACCTTGGAGGTGCTACTGACTTCGCTACAGAAACAGGGAGCCTCGGACAAGCAGAACTTCTTGGCACTTGATGCTTTTTCTCCAAAATATTTTAAGCCAATTGCTATATTGATTTGATTAAAAGTCACTCCTGAAAATTCATTTTCAGAGGAAACTTACTCTCTTTTATGAGTTTTGATGAGGTCTTCCTGGCAAGTCAGCCTCACAGTTTATTTAAGAAAGGTGTGTGATCCACAGTTACTTGGAGCTAGGGTCATTTCAACAACTTTGAGTGGGAAAGTTAAGGAAAGGCTTTTTAAATTTTTGGTATTCTTCATTTTGATAAAATTTAAAACTTACAGAAAAGTCATCATAGCAGACGGGGCACTCTCATGTATCTTTTACCAGATCCATTTCTTGGCGCTTGCTCCCTCCTCACCTGCTCCCGCCCTTCCTCCCTCCATCCCCCCCCCACACACATATATACATATATATATATATATATATATATTTATATCACCTCCCAAAACCATCACAGTAGGGCTTAGTTTTCAACCAATGAATAGAGGGGGTGGGCGCAGACATTCAATCTATAGCACCCTTCCACAACCATAATACAGTCATTAAGATGAGGAAATTTCTCATTGATGCAATGTTTAATCCATGGCTCATATTTCCATTGTTTCAGTTTCCCCCTAAATAATGTCTCTTTTAGCCCCACCCCCACCCCATTTAGGATCGAGCCAGGATTGTGCATTGTATGTTGTCATGACAACAGCATACAATGCATGTTTTAACCAGTTCTGGCTATGATTGCTCTGTGGGAGAATTCTGTAAAAGGAAGATTCGTAAACTAGGTGATGGGAAGTCCATGTTCATGGCTTAAACCAGCTTGTACGGGTGCAGGCATGGTTTTATGCTTCTGGGAGGAAGAAGTCGTTTCCCGTTGGTCAGTGGAGGGAAGCCAACCAGCAGGCCACAGTGGGTGGAGTGGTGGTGATCCCACCGGCCCCTAGGACGTATTTTCCCGGGGCTCCCCGGCACTCCCAGGTGTCAGTGGGAGCCTGACCTTCACTTTGATCTGTATTCTCCAAAGGGAAGATCCTCTTGAGGGAAGAGGAGCTGGGGGAGCTGCCAGAGTAGTTAAGGAGAGCTCAGCTCTGGTTTGAAGGCAAGCGCCCCAGCAGAGATGCCATTCCTGGTCTAAGAAGAGCCTGATGAGAGAGCTGAAGCCCATTCCCAGGAAGTGGCCATCCCCACCTTTTGAGCCCCTGCCTAGACTGACTTCGGGGTGCACAGCTGAGAGGCAATTTCTGCTCCAGAGCACTCCCTCCTCTCTCCCTCCTCCACACTGGCTCCCACAGTGACTACCACCTCCCCTGGTTCTCGCCTGGCCCATGCACCCCAAAGAGAGGGGATTGAAGTGAACGCTGGGATGGAGCAAAGGAGGAGAGAAAGCAGCTCTGTCCCACCAGCACTGGAAGACCTCCCACCAGGGACACCCTGCTGCCATCATCCATACTCTTCCTCCAGGCCACACCCTCCCTCTCTGGGCCCTGTGTGCCTTGCACCTGTCCTGGCCTGCTCCCTGCTCCTCTACCTCTCACCTCAGCTTTGCACCCTGAGCTCCCCCCACTGTCCTGCTCCCTCAGTCCCCTCCAGCTTCTCCCCTTGGGCCCAATGAGCATCACCAATGGCTTAGAAAGTGAAAAGTCAGGTGTCTCTAGAACCCCAGTTAGAAACTTATAAAAGCCCCTTTTTTTAGGTAAAATTGTTATTATATATGTAGGTTATGCCTGTAGCATAGTTCATCCTAAATGTCAGATATATTATGACTTAACAGCTAGGATCCGGTTGCCTAACTGCCCATGTATCATAGTTGCTCTAGGAAAAAGCATGTCGAATTTCAGAAAACCTTCTTGTAGCACACCTTGCTCCTCATCGGCCTTCCCTGCTTTACAATTGACCGTGTTCCCTGTGTACTCAGTGGATAAGATTTTCTAGATCATGTTATTTGTGAGATCTATACACACATACACACCCACACATATACATATACAAGATCTGTCCAGAAGTTATCCAGACATGTAATATGAAAAATAGAGACACTTATTGAAGATGATACAAGAAACATTGTACACAGGACAATGACGCCTCAGCCATCTTCAAAGTAGGCACCTTGGGACCTCACACAGTTCTCCCAATAGCCATCAGCTGCCCCACTGTATTTTCCTGAACCTCATCGATGGTCTGAAATCTCTTCCCTTTCAAAGATGATTTTAGTTTTGGGAAAAGCAAGACATTGCAGGGCACCAAGTCAGCTGAAGGAGAGCTGAGTCAAAAAACTCCACACAACACGTGACGCATGAATGGGCACATCATTGTGATGAAACTGCCAATCATCAGTTGCTCAGAGCTGCAGCCTTCGGAATCATCCAGATAATATCTGTGTAGGAATGTTCAAGCTTAATGTAGTGTGATGCAGATTCGTTGCTCTACACCCTCAGTCATTTCAATACTACACTTGATCTTAGCCAAAAGGCCAAGAAATGATTGCTCAGTCATTTTGAATGCTACGGCCACATGGTACACATGCTTAGTCAATGGCATCTACCACCTCTACTGACTGGTACAGTGAAGCCGTCATTGTTCATGTATGCATATTCTAGTCCTTTCTCCTTGGTTGCCAGGTTACCTTGATGTTGCACAAACCATTCTCATTGTATTAACAATGGCTGGACATTTTCTGAACAGACTATATATATGGGTAAAATGGATAAAATTTCCTCATCAACTGAGTTTAACCAGATGGGTAATAAAACAGTAATTTTAATATCCTGTATAGTTCATGACATGAAAGCAGTCTCTGTTTTTGTTTATTTTACAAAGTATCATCTTTGTGTTTGCATGTTCCAAACAAATAGTAAAACAAACAAACAAACAAAAAAAACCTAAGTTTTAATTTAAAGTTTCAGTACTGTTGATATTGATCTGATAGTGATCTCTGATCAAGCTGGAAATAAGGAAGCCCAACCTAGTTCAGCTAGAACAATTATGGCCAGTTTGAGACACTGTAGTGCTCCTCTTTGTTTGCCTGATTTTCAGCTCACAAAATGCTACAGGCTAAAATTCACCTCTCATTTCCCTCTCCTATTTTCTCCTTTGTACATGTTGAAAACAGCGGGTCTCGGAAAGTCGAGAGACTCAAATGACTATCGAAGAGAGAAAGCACCTCATTACTGTGAGAGAAGAAGCCTGGAAGACAAAAGGCAAAGGAGCAGCCAACGACTCCACCCAGTTCACTGTGGCCGGGAGAATGGTGAAGAAAGGTCAGAGTGTGCATGTGTGTGCACGCACACTCCATCACCCGTAGGGGGGAGGGGGCCCATACAATCATGCCATGGTGTTTTTCAGTTTTTAATCTCACTGAAGTTGTGTTAATGGTTTTGAGTAGTTTTTCTAAGAAATTCCTACCAAAACCCTTTTTTTATACAGAGCATCATCTTCAATGTAAAAAAGCATAATTCAATTAGTCACATTTCAAAACTTAGCCACTCGGAAACTGAGCACAGGTTTCAAAAGCAATGGTAAATCTGCTCACAAATCTTAGTTCTTTTCCATAATTGCTTTTAAATTATTTCCATTTTTTTGCCATCTGGCAATCAGTTAACCCAAATTAGCCTTTCTCAGGGAAGGAGTTTCTCTCCTCTCCCTCATAGGGAAATTGCTAGGTCCCTTTCCATCAAACCAGAATTCTCTGGCTTACAAAGCTGCATTTCCACATATGTTTTAATAGATGTTTAAAATATATCTCCACTTAAGGAAGTGGGACTTCCCTGCGGTCCCTTCTCTGCATCTGAGCTCTTGCAACTGATTCAAAGCCTGTGTCCAAAGACTTAGGAATCACGTGGTTAGTAAAGTCACCAGAGTGCTTTGAGCCTCCATACCCTGTAGGAAATGGTTAAAATTTGGGATCCCTTTGTCTCCTATATGCATACCCTTATTTTCTAAGCTATTACTGAAAAACAAATGTTCTAACTTGCTGATAAAGGTTTTCACATTCAGAATTAATTTATACTGTTATCAGCTCGTTAGGTTTATCTTTCCCTTCTCTCAAAATCTTTCAGGATCCTCCCTCATAAATAGTGCCTAACTTGTGGTAGTTTCATAATAAATATTTGCAGAAGGAAGAGAGAGAGGGAAAACCTCTGAATTGTGATTAACTCAAATCTGGTGGAAGAATCTTCTCTCATAAATTCTTAACCTTGGAATTGCCCAAAGATAACAGCAGGTAATTTACTCTCGCAGAATGAGGTAGCGTTCGAGTCCATTCACCCAGTCACAGAACTGTGTAATCATGTTAAGCTCCTTTAACACGAGCCCCATGCTATGTTCACAAAAGCAGCTCCTGGAGGCCCACGTTGGTTCAGAAGAATTCAGGCTGAGAACTTGAACCAGAGCTCAGATCCTCCACCTCTGACCTGGACTTTTCTCCTGATGACTTTTTATTTTGGCTTTTTTTCCTCTTCCATCTTAAAAATCACAATCCATTTGTAACTGGGCCCTTACCACAAAGTCCCACTGCCCTGGTCCACAACAATGTCAGAGGAAGGAGATTCGCTCTTATTTGGGTTTGGGGAGCAAGGTCCAAGAAAAGTTCCTATCTCTTAGTGGATGAGTTGGCACTAACGTTTACCTGGGTAAATGAGGGATCTTTATTTAATAGTTGCTAGATAGCTTGCTCAGGAAATAATTTTCACACACGTTTTGCAGCCACAAGTCACTGCTTGTCCGTGAGCTGCCGAGAGGCCTGCTGCACCCTCATTTTGACTCTCTCACAGCAGAGAGCTGTGCTCTCCCCTAGCCTCATTAACACTTTTTCCCTCTTTGATACTCCTGGAGTCTCTAACAATTCTGTGATATTCTAGTATTCTCCTGGAAGAAAACTTCTCAAAGTATGCCTTTGAACAAGAGGGTGGGTGACTGATTATTACACGTAAAAGTCATTAAAAAGAGGTGTGGGGAATGCTTGTGTAATTTAAATCTGTTTGCCCTCCTTCATTGCAGAAAAATGCTTATTTCTAGCTGGGAAAGAGATGGCCCACCTCCAAGAGCTCTCTCCTGTGCTGGGCAGCAGGGGGTGCCCTGGCAGTCCCGAGGGCCAGGTTTCCTGATTGCCTTATGAGTCAGGCCTGTTAATTAGCTCTAGAGTTAATGACCTCTGTGCTAATGAATCTTTCCATGCATTTTCTGCATCCTTTTAGTAGGTAATGATTTACTGCCCTAGCCTGTGATATCAAATTTCACCTAACTTTATTATCTTTCAAGAAAATTTACTTTCTCACTGATGTAAACCCTTTGCAGTTCTAGTAACCGAGACAAATTTTGAAAATTTTATTGTCATCATTAAGTAAAAATATGTATGTCTTGAGGACATCTAGACTATCACCGAAACCTTAAGTTTTAAACTGTATTTCAGTATTTTTCCTTAAAAATTTGATGCGCTAATACATCCTTCTCTAGCTCACAGGAGGAAGGAGCAGAGCAACTCGTTCATTTATTTTTCCTTCAAGTGACAGTGGCATCTTCAGATGTTGTTCTTTGAGGGGTGCTTAAGGTGGCACTGGCATCCAAGAGTTTCACATTTATTACAAATGAATATGAAGAACATTAACACCTCATGTTGTTCGTTGTAAATGTATTATTATTTCCCTCTCCTAACCCTTCTACTTAAGTTGGGAGGGAAAATACTGATTTGTTTTTATTAAAATTTCTTGTTCCAACTAGATACCTTTTTTATGCTGGAGTTACTTTCTTTCCCTTTCATATGCCCCTTACCATTCTCCTCCTTTTTAATTTTCCCCACCCTGCTTCTTGATAAATACATGAGAAAGTCTGTCATTGGTTCCCAGCCACACCTGGGGTGGAGATGCCCTCCCAGAGATCACAGGTCAATGTAAATGTGTGCTCTCCCATGTCTTTCTTCTAGAAGGTTAGCACTCTTGAGTTATTGTTCAATGGAACCTCACTCCTGAGTGATGCCGCAAAGGCTGTGCTGTCCCTACCTCATCTCTGCCTGGGAGGAAACTCCAGAGCAGGGAGCCACTTGCCAGCCACCGTGACAGCCCATTCTCCTCTTCCTCAGTGGGAGATGGTGCACATGACTTTCTCTTCAGCTGTGTCCACCACCACAGAGGGCCTTCACACTCTGTTCATTGAAGGATATTCTGATAGCCTGTTGTACTTCCTTATTCCATCTACATGTTGTGGATGTGTTTCCCCTCATGTTCTCATTGTTCATTTATGGACAATGTTCTATCAGTTACTGCAGTCCTTGGAAACTGTCAATCTACATTTGCAGTTGTCCTGCATAGTCACGGTACCTGCCAGATGTACCTGTGTGTGCTCATGTGTGTTTGTGTGTAAATTCTATACATTATAAAATATACATTAGAGATAAGAGAGATCCAGCAGGGTCTGGGGTGTGTCCAGAAATGACCCTGAGATACTAAACAGCTCCCTTCTGTGTCTGCAGGTTTGGCATCACCCAGTGCCATAACACCAACAGCATCGCCAGTTTGCAACAAGACAAGGGGCACAACACCCATTTCCAAACCCCTGGAAGGTAAGACACCAAGGTACCTCATACGCCAGTGGCTCCATGACCAGTCCCCAGGGACACTCTCATTGATGTTTCTTCTTGCCTAGATATCGAAGCCAGACCAGACATGCAGTTAGAATCAGACCTGAAGTTGGACAGGCTGGAAACCTTCCTAAGAAGGCTGAATAACAAAGGTACATGCCAGCAGCCAGAGGGAAGCTTTGGTTTATATACCTATAGCACACTGCGATTCGGACTTCAGTGAGTAGCCAAAGAAACCTAAAAAGAACCTGCTCCTCTCTCAAAATCTCTCACTCCCGATTGCGATGGCCTGTTCCTCAGCTAAATTGTCTTCCTTCTATACGACTGCGCTGATTTATGCTGTAAGCAGTATATTTGTTGGTATCTTTTTAAAAATGAAGTTATTAGCCAAGTCTGACTGTATCACCAAGCTGCAGCCTGTTTGATAATGTGCTGATCTGGGGACTCCCAACAACATTTCTTCTCACATCCAAACCTATGGGATGTCATCCCAGCAGAACCATAATTTAATTTTGCTTTTCACCCTGAAAGCAGGTCATTATACTCACTCAAAATCAACATGATCTTGGGCCTGATGAACTTTAAGTCAGATATGTCAATTTCCAAAAAAATAGCAGCTGACATATATTATAATCACAAATGATTTCTAAAAGAAAAGAAAATTCTAGTAAATATAAATTGAAATAAATATTTCAGTACAAAAGTCAATGGAATATACAAAATAAAAGAATAATATGTAGTAATACCCTTATCTCTTAATTAAAATTCTCAGTACTTGAAACTTATAAAATACTAAACTTTGGGAGTTCCTATCATTGACCCTGACCCCAAATAGGTTGGAAATAATACAAACAACCTATTTAAACCAGAAATATGTTAAGTGTAATAAGATAGCTAACTTGGCAAGGCAAGCAATGCAAATAATTCAAAGTTTATTACATGTAGGTAACAGAGATCTAGCCCAGGGAGGGGTCTAATCCAGCTCATCACCTGTTTCTGTAAATAAAGTTTTATTGGAACACAGTCATGCCCACCTATTAAGGTATTGTCAACAGCCACTTTTGTGCTACAGCAGCAGGGTTGAGTAGTTATAACACAGGCCATCGAGAGTCCCATGCAAAGTCTAAAATGTTTACTAAGGACCCTTTGCAGAAAAAGATTTTGCTGACCCCTGACCTCGAATGAGGCTGAGGCTACTTCTGCTTTGAGTAGCACAAGTTGCTTAGTGGGCTTGGGTGCAGCAAGGCCCGCCTTGCTCTCTCCTACCACAGGCTGTGTTCAGACTGGAAGTCCTTTCATGAGAAGTCAAGGCAGGTTTTTGAAGCATCCACAGGACCCTGGATATCCCTGTTGTGATACATGAAAGCATGTTCAGTTTAGTAACAGTGGAGAGTAGACCGGAGAGTATTGTTATAACATCACTTAAAATAATAGAGTTCAGGGCGAACTCCCATCTGTTCTACTTAGGGGGAAAATAATTTTTAAGATATTGTGAGGTGCAGTTAGAGTAATGTTTTTACAAAAATTTATGTCATTTATTTGCTTGTTTATTAATAGCTGGTGGGATGCAAGAAACAGTACTCACCGTCACTGGCAAATCTGTGAAGGAGGTGATGAAGCTGGACGATGACGAGACCTTTGCCAAATTTTACCGCAGCGTGGACGATACTGTGCCAAGGAGTCCTGTGGAGCTCGAAGAAGACTTCGATGTTATTTTCGACCCTTATGTCCCCAAGTAAGTTACTGCAAATCCATCTCTCACCCGCTGAGAACGGACTCCCTCATCGGCCTCCACCCAGTGTTTTCACGAGGCTCTTCTCTCTCACTGCGTTACACCTGTGGTAGAACTTTATTATAGCCAGATCATTGCTGTTCCAATACCCCAGTGGCTGCCTGAAACCGTGGAGAGTACCAGACTCTTCAAATACTATGGTTTTTCTTTTAAATTTCTTAATTGTATTTTATCCATTACCATTAGGCCCTTTACATTCCCCCTCCCCGTCGCGATCACCGCATGGTTGTCCGCGTCCATGAGTCCTTTACTGTGTGTTTTCCTGTACTGCATACACACCTTCTCACTCAAAGGCAGCGCTGCATGGCTTGTCTCTGGCATATCTGAGTCACTAGCATCACTACTCTCGTTCTTTGGGGCCATTATTAAGTCGAATACGTGTGACCTAAACACAAGCATGTGACACTGGGACTGTCAATCTGGTAACCAGTGAGATGGCTAATAAATGGCAAATGGGTGAGGAGCGTCTGCGGGGGGGATGAGTCACAGGACGAAGCAGAACAGTAGCAAGTTTCATTCTGCTATTCAAAATGACTGTGCACAATTTCAAACTTGCAAATTGTTTATTTCTGAAATTTTCCGCACACCGTGGTTGACTGCGGGTAGCTGAAACCATGGAAAGTGAAACCGTGGATAAGGGTGGGCTACTCTATTCTCTGAGCGAGCCACGCAGTGCTGCGGGTGGATAAAACATGCATGGCCCGGAACAGGTGTGCGTTCGGGCAGGAAGTCTCACATGCACACCGCATGTCACAGATTTCTCACATAACTCCAATATCCTCCTGCATATTTTTAGACTAACACCATTTAGCAGAGATTTCTATACCTTTTCTTTGACATACTAAATTCTTGACTTTACATACCAAACTCATGACTTTAAAAAAATATTTGGATCAAGTGGGCTTGAATTAATACAACTGACTAGAAAGTCAATAAAGCATATTCCCTAACTTACAGTAACTTATAAAAGCAGTAGATCTGAGGCTGTTCTCCATGATACCCACGGGACTGGCTTCACACAAGAACGGACTAAACCAGCCCAGAAAAGTGGCTGCAATTCATGGTGCCCGCAGTCGCAAGCACCAGAAAGAAGTCCGGGTCAAGCTGGCATTGGCTGAAGAAGGGTGCGAGGGCGCTTAGAGGTTCACTCACTGAAAAGTGTGGGCGAGAACTCAGGGTCTTGGAGGGTACGCAGGGTGTGGCTTCACATTTGTCTGTTTTCAGGCCGTGGCCGGGTGGTAGGGGATGGCCACACCTCGCCCTGCATTTTGGACTACTCACTGGGCCACTCCAGCACAGGCAGCTTCTCTTCCCAGAAGTTCCAGGCTTGACTTTCTTGGGTCTGAACCCACCCCTCAAGCAATCACTGTGGCCAACAGGATGAAAGGTGCTGATTGGACAGAGCTGGTGTCTGGATCCCCTCCTGAGCCAGGGTTGGAGGCAAGGGACAGAGTGAGGCACTCTTACCAGAAGCAGGGAAAATGCACTGGGCTGGCTCAGCCCACCACTCTGGGCCACATTTATCTGTTTCCTACAAATTTATTAGATTGACAGTCTCTTCCTGGTGTCTGTGTAGTCATCATAAATTTTTCCTTAAGCCACTCCTGATACATTTTTCTATGTATCAATATGTTCCTTTTCTTCAGTTTGCTACCTTAAGAAAATTAACAATTTGCCAGTTCCTGTATTTAAATAATATTTTGGGTATTTGCATACATGGTTGTGTAAAACCATCTCCCAAATGTCACTGTTTAGATCATCAGGTATAATTAAAATATGCATGTTTGTTTACACACACACGACCACACTGTACATAAAGAAGACTTGCGCACAGACCTGTGCAGTTGCAAGCTGAAAGCAGCAGCTGGAATATGTTGGGAAGTCACGTGACTGGGTCCACGCACCTCCCCAAGTCTGGTCTTCTGCCCCAGACAGTTGTGTAAGTGAGTGGCAGTCATAGTGGGTTTTGTGAACCTATTTTATTTCAATCTATTCTTCAAAATAGTGCTTATTTTTCAAAGGGGGCAATGGGTTGCAAGGAGACTCGTTATGAGACTTGGTGAGGGAACTGAAAAATGATTGTGTAATTAGAAAGGCTAGTCTGGAAGAATGAGGATGAAGTGGAGAATCCAGGCTGTAATTCTTGAAGGGCTTGCTAGTAGCAGAAGAAGTGGACGTGTGTATTATTCCAACGGGGAGAATTGGAACAGGCGTGTGGGTGTGATAGGGTCAGGGAAGAACTTCCTACCTGGGATGTTCTGGGCTCTTGCACTGCATGGCTCTCTCCTTGAATCTCCCTTCTATCCCCAAGATTCTGTGACTTCTTGTCAGGTGAGTGGCGGGCAGGAGGCAAAGTTCTGAGATTTACTGGGAAATCAGGGCATCAAATTGTGGAGCCCATCGCTTTAGGTCAGAGACCCTCAATAAACCAGGAGTGGGTGCTACTCCAGACCGAGGCCACAGCTCCGCTTTACTCCTCAGGTTGACGTCTTCAGTGGCCGAGCACAAGCGCGCAGTCAGGCCCAAGCGCCGGGTTCAGCCTTCCAAAAACCCCCTGAAAATGCTGGCAGCAAGAGATGACCTCCTCCAGGAATACACTGAGCAGAGGCTCAACGTTGCCTTCATGGAGTCAAAGCGCATGAAAGTAGAAAAGAGTGAGTATTTAGAGCCCCCGCCCTGCTTCTGTGCTCGGGAACTGGTGACCCAGTGTTTTCACCCTCCTTTCTCGGCCTTGCAAAGGCCGGCGATGCTGCTCCTAGGACACTTAATAAGTGAAAACGAGTACGTGTGCACACACTCGCACACCCGCAGAAAATCTGCCTGGAACTTAAAGGCTTTCCACAGAAATTCTTCTAGCCTCGAGCATCTGTTAGTTGGAAAGTGCAAATTACCCTGATTTGCTGCATTTTCTTTCAAGAGGTTGGAGGAGAAGGATGTTTCTGGGCCTTGTAATCCAGCCCATTTTCAGCACAAGAATTCTCTGCTTAGTCTTATTCAAGAGGAAATCATTTGATCTCTCACGGAGAAAATGCCCCAAATCACCGCTTTGCCTAACTCTATATTTTTAAATTATTAATTAATGCAAAAACCAGTGCTCTGCAAATTGTTTTTGATGGGACCCTCAGGCTCCTCGAAGTTGGGGCGTGGGTTGGGTGGAGTGGGGGGCGGGGGTGGAGCCGTGAGAGGAGAGCAAGGCTCCTGGCTGGCTGTCTCACTGGACACAGAGCTGCCCCGCCTTCACCTGCCCCGTGAGGTGGCATGGTGTAGTTTTGAAACTGTTTTCTTTGGTGGGGATAATGACATACATAATCATCTGATTTTGAATATTCTTCTTGTAATTTTTCTTTTCCTGTAGCATTCATAACCCTATTTCCTAAAGTTTTTCTTAGAAATATAGTATTTAGATAAAGTGACTTTTTCAGTGTAACTGGTTTACTGAGAAAGTATATTTGAGAATCACTGTGCTCCATGAATTGTCAAGGTGTGTTATATTTCCTCAGCCTTAGAACCTAATCCCAACAAAATAATTTTTCTGAATTTCTCTCCAGCATGTACATTTTTTAAAACACACAGTGAGTTGGAGAAATCAAGGTTTACTGGAACAAGTTTACATACTTTTTCCCTACCTCCACTCTTGGGGGTGTGGCTCATGCCTCTGTGGTGACGGGCTCACGCACGTGTGCTGGGGCACACTGGAAACTCAGCATCCTGTCGTTGGAGTCTTAGGTTGAGAGCAGAGGGCAGAGGACCTCAAGAGAGCAGCACCTTGATCCCTTTGCCTCCAGAGGAACATTAGAACTAAACTATCCCTTGTAGAATGCCTGCTTTTCTACTTTTGATAGAAAATAAAGGATTTTGGTGAAAGACATCTAACAGTCTTCCTTGAGAATGCATTTTCAACATCTCAACGTTGTTAGGAATTATAACAGGGTTGAGTGGAATTGCAATAAATGAGTCCAGCTCCTGATTTTATACTAAGGTAGTTGTACCACATTTTCACTCAAGTTTTATCTCTGCATGGTGAGGTGTGACCTTTGTCCAGAAGCAATCTGTACTTTCAATACAGTGTTGAATTCTTAGTACAGTGGGTAAGCATGGAACCTCATAGTAAGTCAGACTTCAGGATGTGCTCCCCCTCTGCATTAGCTTTAAAGGAAAAAGATAGTTCTGGCTGGTGTGGCTCAGCTGGTCGGAGCGTCATCCCATAAACCAAAGGTCACTGGTACAATTTCTGGTCAGGGCACGTGCCTAGGTTGTGGGTGTGGTCCCTGGTCGGTGTACACATGAGAGGTGACTGATCGACGTTTCTCTCTCGCAGGGATGTCTCTCTCCCTCTCACTCTCCCTCCCTTCCCCTCTCTCTAAAATCTAAGTATGAAGACTATACTTTCAGGGATCGTTTCTATAGTTCATTATTAAAGTCTAAGAATGTCTTGGGGTAAGGATAAAAACTAATAAATAAGAGGAAAAGATAGTCATGAATCATTTCTGGTGTAAACACCGTCATCTCACCTGAACGTCTTGCTTCCCCCGTGTCTCTGTTCCTCCACTCCGTCGTCCTAGTGTCCTCCAACTCCAGCTTCTCGGAAGTCACCCTGGCGGGTTTAGCCAGTAAGGAGAACTTCAGCAGCGTCAGCCTGCGAAGTGTCAACCTGACAGAACAGAACTCTAACAACAGCGCCCTGCCCTACAAGAAGCTGATGCTGCTGCAGGTCAAAGGTATTGCAGAGCAGCGCAGAGGAGTTACACGGTGGCCAGGGGTTTCAGTCGGGCAACCTCAGGGGCCCTGACTGCCCTTAACTGCCTCTCATGGGAGGGAACTCACCCTCTCTGAGCACCTGCTGTGCGCCAGGTGCTGAGCTACCGCCTCTCTGGTGTGGTACCCACTCAGGCTCAGAGGGGGCGAGTAACATGCCTGAGGGTCAGCAGCTTGAGCAGCATTGCTGACCTGAACTGAGGTCTCACCCATTCAAGAAGCTCAGCTTTGGCGGCTGCCTCCCCTTGCCCTGTGGCCCCTGACACACACTGTCATGCAGTTACCAGACCCATAAGTCATCACAGTGTTGTCTCCACGCAGCTCCCCTCACAGAGGCCAGGGGGAGACTCTCGGACGGACCTTGGGAGGAAGAATCCAGGGAGAGCAAAGCGGATGAAGCAGGCTTCCACTCCATCCGCCTTTCTGTCCATAGCAAAGGGACTTAGCTCTGGGCCCTGAGCACATGCTTGGCTGTATCCAAGAGGCAGCTGCTGGGGAGTAATCATCAGGAGAGGATGGGTGAAATAGCCTGTCCATCCATGAGGATTTCCGGCGTGTTTCAGCATAACCACTGCCCTTCTCAGTGACAGGCTCAAACAGCCCACCTCTATTCCTCTCCCAACCCCACAACTACACCACCAGTGTGACTATCCATCAGCAGTCATCTAGGAGAAGGTGCCGATTCCCCTCAGGACTCCCCTGGGTTTCAAGGGAAGACTCCCAAGGAAGCTGGCCACAGTCATTAAATGTAGGGTGTGGGCTCAGTGGAGAGAAGACAACTAGGACATGAGGGAATGAGGGGAGGGTGCATGGGTGCCACCTTTCCTGGAGAAGGGAACGCCAGCTGATGCCTCTGTGTGCTGAAACAGGATGCCGATTGTGGGCCTACAAGCATGGCGACATGTGGGAAAGCACTAATGGGAATGTGATCTATGATGCTGTCACTCTAAATCCCCCTCTGCCACTGCTGGTCATGGGAACTAGTATTGGTAGGCCAGACTGTCTAGAATTGAAAGGGATACTTCAGATGGGGTCCTTCCTGGTCCTTCCTGTGGCTGGGAGAGGTCTCTCTGGGAAGTCGGTGACTCTTTGCCTCGTACCAGGAAGAAGACATGTGCAGACGAGACTGGTTGAGCCCCGTGCCTCATCGCTCAACAGCGGGGACTGCTTCCTCCTGCTCTCTCCCCATCACTGTTTCCTGTGGGTAGGAGAGTTTGCAAATGTCATCGAAAAGGCAAAGGTTGGTATCTGAAAAATAAGAGTAGTTTTGCTAAGCATCTCATTTATCCACTGATAGAACGTTCTACCAGTTGCCAGGTGATTACAAAGCTTCCCAAGTGCCCGATTCCCATTCAAGCAAGAAGGGATAGATATTTCCCTGAATGTCTCTCAAACAAGCTACTAGGTATTTAAGTGCGTTATTTTAGAGGGATTACGACCTATCCCTCCTGGTTTTAAGTCCTTCATCTATTCTCGCTCTTGTGTAAGAAAGAAACTAGCACGTCACTTCAAAGTTGCTTATCCCAAGTACCTAGGAAATTCTGCTACGGACTCTGAATAAGGATCTCATGGGAGAAAGCCCAGAGGACGGGTAGTTTTTAAAATTCACGTGATCTGTTGAATTTGAAGATTGAGAACTAGAGCTCTAAAGAATTGATACCTGGTTGTTTAGTTACATTGTCTTGACTTTGTTGAATATACTCAACCACCGATGTCTCAGGCTTCCTTGGCCACAGGTCTTCCTCTCAAACACACACCATTTCCAGTCTTGGGTTTCACGTGGGCCACTCCATCCAGCCACAGGCTTGTCTGCCCAGGTGACTGCACCCCTCTCTCTTTCCAGGCCTCAGAACTTGCAACCCTAATTCAGACAAAGAGGGAACTTGGTTGTAGAGCTACTTATATTCAAACTATCGAAGAAGGAATTAATACGCACACTCATGCAGCCAAAGACTTCTGGAAGCTTCTGGGTGGCCAAACCAGTTACCAATGTAAGAGTTTAATGTATTTCAGAGAATGACGTGACTCAAATATCCTTTCTTCTCCCCTAGTTCATTCTTCTAAAGCCACCCCCATTTCAGCATCTAATGCAATACGCTCTTATTTCTCGTGTCCCAAAGCCGCTGGAGACCCAAAAGAAGATGAACTGTATGAAACAGCCATCATAGAAACCAACTGTACTTACCGTCTGATGGATGACAAGCTTGTTCCTGATGACGACTTCTGGGGGAAAATCCCAAAGTGCTCCCTTCTGCAGTCAAAAGAGGTACAGTGAGTGGGCCAAGCACTCTTCACAGGGCTGCCCAATCAGACAGATAGTAAGTGCCCCGCAAATGCTAGTCAGCACCACCATAGACTGGGGACATCTTTTGAAAGGATATTTATTTGTGATTTTGAACCATTATTGCCATCTCAAGTACTAATGCAGAATTTAGAATATTGTTCAGAGGAGGCTCAATAAATCACTGAAGGCTTTTCTATTTTAGACAAAATGTTTGTATTAGCCCTATCTTTGATATTTGTATAAATATTAAAATATTCTTCAGTCCTTAAGTTTCTGGAATAATAGATGCATATGGATATATATAATTT
>VMDR010002086.1:84809-101799 GCA_007922815.1 Macrotus californicus | reverse complement strand
TATCTGGTATCTTGAAAGCCATTGCTTCATATGTTTTTATTCAAGTATTTTGTTGTTATTTTAGGTGGTAAACTAAAGTCAGGCCCCCTTCCTCCATTTTTGGAAGGCCATTTTTATATCTTGCTTTTAATTTTTACTTTTATTGCATTGTGATCAGACAATTCCATATTCCTATTATGGAACCTACCTAAGTTTCTTGTGTGATATTATATGTGATCAATTTCAATTAATGTTTCTTGTCTGCTCAGGAAGAAAGTATAGTTTTTATCAAAGGGTATAGTGTTCAGTACATATTTATAAAATATAATTTATCATTGATGATGGTTAAGTCTTCTCTTTCCATATGTGTTTTTCATTCATGTGCCCATCTTATCCTGAGAGTGGTATGTATGTACCTTATTATTGTGTCTATCTATTTTTTTCTTGCATTGTTGTAATTTCTGTTTTATAGATAGGTGGTTTCTATGCAATCTGGAACATAGATATTAATAATGGATTATTTTATTATAGATCATGTTCTTTGCATTATAGTACATTTATTTTTTGTTTGATGTTTGTTTGTTTGTTTGTTTGTTTTGTGGCCTAAAATCTATTAGCTACTATTAGGTTTGCCACCCTTGCTTTATAGTTCTATTTAGCTATCATAACTTTTTTCATATGCTTTTATTTTTTAGCTTTTGAAATCACTTTATTTTAAATGTTTCTCCTGTGTGGGGAAGAGATTGAAGTTTTGAAAATTTATTTCTCTTAGTAGGCAAGTTAATCTCAGTCAGATTTGATATGACTGATATATTGAATGTGTATTCCATATATTCATTTTATATTATAATTAATCTATATATTATTTTTACTCCTTTATCTATATAAATTGTCTCTTTTGTTATTTCAAAATTTTTCTTTGGTATTTAGAAAAATGTACATTCTTGCTCTCATTTAGTTACCTTTCCCTTGATATCTTTTAAAATATCCCTGTTTTCACCCTGGCTGCTGTAGGTCAGTGGACAGAGCGTGAGCTGTGAACCAAAGGGTCGCCAGTTCAATTCCCAGTCAAGGCACATGCCTGGGTTGCAGGCCAGGCCCACAGTAGGGGGCATACAAAAGGCAACCACACATTGATGTTTCTCTCCCCCTCTTTCTCCTTCCCTTCCCTGCTCTCTAAAAATAAATAAATAAAATCTTAAAAAAAATAAAATATCCCTATTTTCCTTTTTTATTTAACTTTTTACTACCTGGATTGTCAATTCTAAATGGTGCCATTCTAATCATATCTGTACCCTATGCAACAATGACCTAATTCTACTTTCCTTTTTCTGTCTTCCTTCTCGCCTCAAATTTTAAGTTGCATTTTTCTACTTTGTCAGAACATATGACATTTACAAATTATTTTTTACCCTTGTCCCTGCTCCTTGTTTAAAATTTAGGTCTCCACTTACATGCACTGCATGCTCACCATCATTCTTTTGCCAAAAATTTCCTCCAGTCACCCCTTGATTGGATAGAATGCATGCTCTAACAGGTTATCCAAGAACAGATCATGTGTACAGAATTCTCTCACTCTTTGCATATATAATTTGCTTTTCCATAATCTTGATAATTGAATGATAGCTTTGTTGCATATAAAGTCCTTGGCTCACAATTTATTTCCCTTTTTCTAGGTTATTTGAAAATAATGCTCTGCTCTTGTCTTGCTTTCGGGTTGTTCTTGAATATCCTGATGCCAATATAATTTTTATACTCTTGTACATATCATAGGTATTGTAACTGAAGCCCTTGAGTATTGTTTATTTGTCTCTAAAGTCTAATAATTTTATTGGCTACATCTCCAAGTTGATCATTCTCCATCAATTTCCCCAGGCTCATGGTTGGCCTTTATATAAATTTTAGTTTTCTCTGACTTCTATAAAGGGTTCTTGAATTCTTTCTTAACAATATTACTTCTGTACCATTGTTTCCTCAAGTTTTAAATGTTCTTGAATATGTGAGAAGGGGTGGGGTGCAGTGGAAAAGTGAAGTGACTGGCTTTAGATAAGAGCAGATAGTTTACCTACAATAATGGACAGGAAAGCAGAGAGCCTGGACATGAATACTGATGGGTGGGGAGATTTGGAGGAGGCATCTAAGGAAATGCTTTTCAAATTGCTTTGATTTTCTCAGTGGTAAAGAAGTGAAATCTAATTTAGCTCTTCAATCCCCACCCACCCCATGCACCCTTCACCTGGAAAAAAGAATGGAGTTGAGAGCCAAATTTAGATCTGTGGTCTGAATATGAATCATGTATTAAAATCTGTGATAAGACCATCAGTCCCTGGCCCTTTTACCTAGTAGAAGACCTGAAGCTGCTTCCTCCTGGGATTTGTTCATGTCCAGAGGGACTGAAAGTAGAACTGATGGGGGATGTGAGCCAAGGGAGAGGCCAGGCCCATCTCTACCAGGAATTCAGAGGATTGTGAGAGCTGGTGGAGACCTGCCCTGTATTGCTTTAGGAGCAGTGAGAGGAAGACAAAGGGACATGGAATTTGAGTGAGTGTAAGAAAAAACTTTAAAGGACTTGATTGATAAGGCTATTGTGTGAGGTAGTGAACCTTCTCACCTAGGGAGTATTCATGAAGTGGCTGAATATCATAATGTCAGGGATGCTGGATCAGCAGGGTGATTGCTGGATGGTTTCCATAGGAACTCACCTTCTCTCTCTCTCTTTCCAAACTCTGTCAACAACTCTTGTCCACTATACCTTCAACATACATTCAGATCCCAACCATTTCTAACTTCCTTCATCTGAATCACTCTGAGCCAATACATGGTTTTCTCTCTTCTTAATTATTCCATAGCCTTCTAGATGACTTCTCTGCTTCCTTCTTGGCCCCCACTCCCCGCTTCAATCTATTCTTAAAACAGCAATCAGATGATCTTGTTAAATTATGTCAGGTAATGTCACTCCTCTGTGTCAAACTTCACATTCCCTAAAGTCCTGACAATGGTATACGTGACCACAGGGGACCTGCCCACCCCCAGCCTCAACTGCATTCCTCCTTGCCCAGCACTCTAGGTTCACAGGGCCTCCTGGCTCTTCCTCAGACGTGCCAGACATACTCTCTTGGCACTCTAGGGGTCTTGGCAATTCCTTCTTCCTGGAGCACTTCTGCCTGAGATATTTAGAGAGCTCGACTTTTTTTCTACTTTCCCTCATATTGTTTTACCTATTCGAAGACACTCTGCTTGTCTACTTTTTATATATAAAAAAACTCCCATCCTTTTATCTTGCTTTATTTTTCGTGATAGTACTTATCACCTACATATTGTACATTTACTTATTTGTGTGTATTCTGAACACCTTCTCAGGCAGTGGCTTTGTCTGCTCTTCATTGCTGTTCTCTCAGTGTCTAGAAGAGACCCAGCACAGAGCCTGTGCTCAGGAAACACTTGTTAAATGAGTGAATAGGTGTGATTGTGTTTTCATGGGGACTCAGGACAATGAGACGTTCAGTTGGAGCTTGTCTCCTTTATCTTGGAGGGAGGAGAAGGACTATGAGTTCAAAACTTGATAGGGTTTTAAAATCTTGTTGTGTTCCATTCCAGGTAAGATGAGGTGAACACATGGCCACCTCTCTCTCCCACTGTCTATAAAACCTTAACACAATGCATGATGCAGCTATTTGCTGTCTCTGAACAGTAAGTACCAGAAAGTAAATGGGGGGGGGGGGGTTACACAGATGGGGAAGAGCCAGGATTCCAAGTACCACCAAACTGGTGGTGAGTTGAGCATATTTTTCCATGTGTCTTTCCCAGGCAGAACTCAGCACAGCCTGAAACCCAGAGGTGTGCACTGGGGACAGACAGAGAAATATAGAAGAAACTTTCTGGTTCTGGTTAGAGCAGAGGAATAAGGAACTCCTAAAACACAGAACATTGGGAGTCCTGTGGTTTTCTCCACACTTGTGTCCTACAAGGGAGTCCATGGCAGGAGAAGCAGCAGCAGCAAATGTGACTGTCAATTTAAGAAGGCGGGGCTGGGACTCTGATGGAGGAAAGTCTGTATTCTGGCCTCAGGGCATTCTTTCTTCTTATTTGGGGCTTTTGCTTCCTATCACTCTTACTTTTTAATCCAGGATCAATGCAAGTCAAGGAGCCTGGCTCCAGACCCTATATAAATAACCTGTGGCCAGGGTCTGCCCATCACCCCTCCCAGGGCCTGGCCTCCTCAAATGAGAAGCTGAACCTGGCACACTGGATCAAAGTGCAGAAGGAGGAGATAATGAGACACTGGCCTTCTAAAAACTGTCCAGTTCCTTGGGTCAGCCATGACATGACCCTAGATATGAAGGGTGGGGTAAAGTTGGAGCTCAGGGGGAGGTGAGCAGAGGAGAGGTTCTGAGATCTGGCCTTACAGAATGCTGCAAGGGCACTGGATGAGTGGATCCATGGCACCTGTGATGAAAGATTGGAGCCCAGGGGGTGGATCCCTGCCAACCTTTCTTTATTGTTCCATGAAGAGGATGGTCCTTAGCACTTTATGGGTCTTTGTGGTAGGGAAGGGGTAGCTTGTGTTTCTTTACACAGTCCCTACTCAGCACCTCATAAGCGCTATGCCAATTAATCCTCAGTAAGCCCATGGCATGTGGTAGGACACCCACTTTTTCAATGAGTAAACTGAGGTAAAAAGAGGTTAAACAAACTTCTGTGTCAAAGGTCATAGTCCTGGTAAATGACAGGGCTGAGTAAGCCTTCTATAAACACATTTGCCTTTGTTGAAATTGATATGAACCCAGAAAATTAATTCCTAAAGTCCTGAATCCCAACACATGGGCCATGATCTTTAGAAGGCAGAGGCCTGTACCAGTGTGAGAGAGGGAGAAAAAACAATTCACATTTAGTGACTTGCTGAATAGAAGATGCTCTGCCCCATGCCATGAGATATGAAAGAACTTAGCCCATGCCCTTGAGGTCTTCAAAAGTCTCCCTGAGGAGCTCGTCTCTGGTTGACCAAGACAAGTGTGTTTTCACACACCTCCCCTTGTCCCTCTGTGTCTGAGGAACGCACTGCCTGAATAAGAATGGATCGGCCAGAAAACTGTCCAGTCCAAGGTGGCTGTCGCAGCCGGGAGAATTCATAGTGTTCTTTGAGGTTCCTGAGCCTACGTGCCTCACTTGTCAGAGGAAACAACTAAGGCCTTCAAAGGGGAAGAGATTTGAGTCCAGCCAGAATCAGTTAAGACTGGCTGCTTTTTCTGAAGAAGAGGAGCAACTCCAGCTTTGGAGTTTGGGAGGATGTGATTCTGTGGACTTGTGTGGGACAGCCAACAGAGCGAGCAAAATGGGTGAGTGGGTGTGTATAGGAGGCTCCTGCAGCAGTCCACATTGAGGGGGCTGCTCAACTTATCATGAGTCAGGGTAGGGGGGCTTTAGTTTATACCCTCAGTTCCTTAATTTGTAAGACAGCAATGGAGCAAAATTTAGCTCAGGGGGTTGTGTATTTATAAACTGAGAAGCAATAAGTAATTAAATATATAACACGTATAAGTAAAGAAGTGGAAGTGCTAACGGTCTTTGTTACATTAATTATATGCACCATTGAGTACATTGTAATCAATTATATCATATTAATAATAATAATAATATAGGGTTGAACCTTGAACAATGTGGGGGTTAAGAGTACCACTCCCCACACAAAAATCCACATAGAACATTTGACTTCCAAAAACTTAACTACAGTTGTCCCTCGATATCTGTGGGGGATGGGTTCCAGGACTCCCCTTGAATACACAAATCTATGGATGCTCAATGTATAAAATGGCATAGAGCAATGCATACAGTCTGCTTTCTGCATCCACTGACTCCCAACCACAGATCAAAAACAGAATCCAGAGATGCAAAACTCAGGGATACAGAGGGCCTAGTGTATATTTATTGAAAAAATTTCCCGTATAAGTGGACCTGTGCATTTCGGACCTCTGTTGTTCAAGGGTCCACTGAACCAAGTTCTAGAATCACGGGTCTAGCACAGTAAGTACCTTAGAGGCCATCCAGCTTAGTCTCCCTTATCTGACACTAGAATTCTCTGATCAATTTGTGTACCAAAGAATACCGCATTATCCTGAGTAATAATGGCCAGAAATTCATCCAGGGACTGGAAGATGGGTTCTTGTGTCCACTCCTCCAGGCAGCCCTGGTTGACCAGATCCATTCCCTCTCATGTCTGTGAGCACAGGCAGATTCTGCATGCAGTGGGGTCACCACCCGAATAGGAAAATCAGCTCTGGGGGAGGACTTGGGCTGGGAAACTTTCTGTGGTTTCTGCTGTCCTTTCACTCCAGCACTGTGAGGAGGAAAGAAGAGTAGGCAGGCCCAGGGGGTCAATGTGGCACACCAATTTCCCAGGCCCAGGAGGAAATGAGCCCTACTGTCCCATCATCAGCTAAAAGACCCTGAAGAGCTCCTGACATTACTCTAGAGGTTACTTAGCCTCTCTGGGTCTCTCGGGTGTGGGGGCATAATTATAGCACTTCCTTTAACATAATAAAGGACCTAGAACAGTGCCTGTCACATAGTAGGTGCCATATGTGTCAGCTGTTATTTTTAATGTGCTTGGTATCATAACTAGCTTCATTGCTATATTTTTTTTAAAAAGGGGACTTAGATTTTCAGAGGTGTGTGTTTGTCTACTGGGACGAAGTCTAGACTGAAAATTAGGAGAGACCTGAATTTTACTCCTTGTTCTGTCTTTAAGTTTTTGGGTATTCAGTCCCTCGAAGGGTGTAGCAGGGCAGTCCTGTGAGACCCCAGCTAAGTGGCTGAAAACAATTGGTTTTGAAGTGTGAGATCTTAATAAAGTTGTTATCCAGGGAGTGAGTTCAAATCTCATCCAAGAGAGTGTCACAGGCAAGTTAAAGCTCAAAGGACACATCTGTCACTTGGAGAAGGAAAAGGAGGCAAGTCAGAGAAATGAGAGGGGGCAGGCACAGGGCTGGAGGAGACTGGCCAGCAAGGATGACCTCCCAGACTCCACCTTCACTGGTTTTAGCCCCTCCATGCACCATGGGGATGGCTGGGATAGTAGCATTAAAAGTTCAAGTCAGGTGGGCACTGGGCTTGGCATAGGCCACTGCCTTATTTTTTCATTACTTAAGTGAGGGGATTGGTTGAAATGATTAACAGGCTCTTTCCCAGCTGCTCCCCTCAAAACATCCATGGGAGGCTGAACCATTGCAGGGCTGGGAGAACATTCAGAGATTGGGGGACTCTCAAGGATTATAGCCTATGGTCTGCAGTAGCCTTGGGATAGAGTGTTTAGTCTCCTCTTTACTAGAAGGAGGTAAAGAAGGAGCTGGTATTCGTAATCCTGGTAAGGAACCATATTTCTTAAGCTTGTAGCCACCCAGCTCTGGGGAAGACCGCCACCAGAAATGCCTGCTCCTGTCCCCAACTAGATGAAGAGAGGCACTGACAAGTTTAGCATATTTATAAACACACGCCAACACCCTTATAGTGCATGAGCTTCTGAACATTTTCAGGTAAGTTGTATTTTCATAAATCAAACCCTATGTTCAAGGCACTTTGGTTGCTTACTGTTTAAAATAGCCCTTTTGCAAATCCTTTTCTGAAGCAAATATCTCTCCCCCAATAAATAGCAATACTCATATTTAAGTGTTCAAAGTATGGGAATCCGTGTGTGTGTGTGTGTGTGTGTGTGTGTGTGTGTGAGCATTTGCATTCATTCTAGCACATAAAAGGATCCGTGAATAAATTTTTTTTCTTTCTCTCCCAGGCTTTGTTGTGATATGTTGCTGGAAAAAGACACACTGTTCAAGCAAAGGGCAGGCCCTGAGCAGCTCAGAGCTCTATCTTCCTGGCATTGGACTCTGTTCCTTATGGCCATAACTCCATGAGGGCCACCTCAGGGTGAGGCAGAGAGATTTAATAATCTGGGGAAAATGGAAAATCTGCCTGCTGCCTGGAATGGGATGAGGAAGGGGAGGCAGATATGGAAGTGAAAATGGGAGTGACGGGGTTTCTCCTGGAATTAATTCACATATTGCATCCCCCAATCAGTTATTTATCAGAGGACATCCAGGTGACCACCATTGCCTGCTTTCTGCTTGTCTGCAAGGTGAGGGTGGTAGCCTTGACACTCATGTATTTCCATGATTAGGAAAGTGGCTTGACTTCCCTTGGTCAATCAGTGGCACTTCCCTGGGCACCTCCTCTTGTCTGACCACCTCATGTCTCTGAACTCTGTGAGGGAAGGTCCTCTTCACTCCCCAGCCTTCTGCAGGCTGGTGCAGGGCCAGCTGAGGAGCCTCTGGAAAGACTCCCTCATCATTTATTAATGCTCCCTGGCCTCTTCCCTGAAATAATTAGGGTCGGATATTTTCATATCATGCAGTTAATTGCCATCTGCACTGCTTAACAAGTCAGGGCACTGGGTAGCAATCTGGAGGCCCATTGAGGATGGCGGATGGGAGTGAGTCTTTGTGTTGGCTGCCAAAGCCTAGGGTGGGGGAGGAGAGAGAGGGAGCCAGCAGTAGGAGGTGCAGGGGTTCAAGTTTACAGGGAAGGTGTTAAGAAAGCCAGGTTGCCCCAGGGAAAGCCTCAGGAGCAAGCAGATTTGGGATCAGAAGCCTTATGCTATAGCCTTTCTGGTTCCCTAGAAGCAGAGTCTAAGGTGGGGACTGTGTGTGTGTGTGTGTGTGTGTGTGTGTGTGTGTGTGTGTGTGTGTGTGTGTGTGATTTGTAGAGAGGGCACTCCGGAGAAACTGAGTGAGAGAGAACAAGAGAAGGCAGGAGAGGAAGAATCTAGGGCAAGATGCCACTTCAGGTAAGGTCCAACCTCAGCCTGATCCCATGGGGAGTTCTGGAGCATGAATAGCCCTGCAGAGTTTGTTCCATCTTAAGTCAAAGGAGCTGGCTTCTATGTCCTGATACCAGTCTCGTTAGCCAAGGTCCATTCCAGGGGAGGGATGTGATGGACCTCCTAGACATTTCCCAGGGAAGGGGCCCCTGTCCTGTCAGCTAAGGACAACCCATTGGAGAAAGTACAGTTGTGAGCCATGAGCAGCTTGGGGTGGGTGCTGGCTTGTGAAGGAGATCTGGACAGGGTACCAGTGGTGTCTCATATATCCTTCTCGGCTGAGAGACACTGGGCATCTAGTCACTCAGGGGCTCAGTTCTCTCCCATATGAAAGAGGGTTAAACAGCCTTATACGTCTCTCTCTCTGCTAAGAAGGGTAACAAAGAAATGGAGGGTGTGGAAGGTTCTGTTAGCTGTGATGTGCTATACAAATACCCGCTGGAATCACTGCATAGCCCTATGCTGTTCAGTGAGGAAGTGCCTGGATTTAGCTGTGTATGTGGCTGCAGTGCACAGACTGGGCATGGCTGCATTTATAAGGCTTCTCTCATCCCGCCCCTCCCCTGGCTTGGGCTCCCTTCATGAGACAAATGTTCCTTTGGGAAGGTATTATCCTTGGGAATAATGGACAGAGAAAAGTACAGAGGTTAATGTTCGGTTCTCAGTCATGAATGCTAGTGTGAGGATCCTTCCCAAGCCATCTTAGACCAGAGCAGGGGAGAGGAATGGAGGCTGAGGGAAAGGGCTCGGGTTCCAGTGAGGGGACTGCAGGAGGGGACTCCTCTCCTCCTTCATTTTGGGGCAGGCTGACTTGGAGGCTAGAAAGGGCTGAGCACTCAGGCTGGTGTCAGTAGCCTTCTATCACCCATAGAGAACAATGATGTAAAGGAAGTACTCCCTCCCTGCCCCTGCTGGACCCCTTCCTCCTCTACCCCTACCCCAGCTCAGGAGGGGAACCCCTACCAAAGGTGACTTCTGTGGGATAAGTAATGTTGCCTCTGTCTAGGGAGCATCCCAAAAAGTGACATGATCACTGGGGCTGGTGGGGGAGGAGATGAGAGCAGAGCCCTGCATTATGACAGCTCCTGAGGAGACAGGGCACTCCTGGGAGCCTAGCCCAGTGAGTAGAGTGGGAGGTAGGGGAGCCCTCTGATGCACCTGGAGCTGAGCATGGCCTGGGGACAATGAGTGTTAATAGTGCTGGGGTCAGAAAGACTCACCTGCTGTCTGACAGCTTTCAAAGGAGGGAAAATAATGACACACAGGTGCTTCTTTCTACCTCCAGACAAGGCTGCAGTACATCAGCAAGGTCACTCTTCCCCACCCCCTTGATGGGCCTTTGTCCTTAGGGGTGTGTGACTTGGTGCCCTCTTGGATGCCATACAGCTTGCCCTTTTGGGGAGGATGAGGGATTACACCCTTGAACTTCCTGTCCTATCTGCATCTGGCCTTCTGGGTGTGCTCCACCTCTCAGGGGGAGGGGAGGCATGCTGGCTTGCTTGCTCGTTCCTCTGTTGGGCTGAAAAACCCAGAAAATGGCTGGGCTTGGGGGAAATGCATTTTGGCTGTCATTAGTGGGAACATAGGAATATGTCTGGGAAAACAACTAGGTTCTACTTTACAGGGAACAAGCAGTGTGTGTGTGTGTGTGTGTGTGTGTGTGTGTGTGTGTGTGTTGGGGGCCAGGTCACTCTGTCCCTCATCTCAGGAACACAGATGCCTGCCTGGAGCAGAGGACAAGACCTAGCAAGGACAAGTCTGACTGGCTTCTCTGCTGGTCACCAGCATGGAGCTGGGCTCTGTGCACCCACAGTGGTAGGAGAGGTGGGCTGGGCATAGCTAGGCTTCAGGGTCCAGGCACCAGATTTACTCAGAGGAATTATGTTGGGGGTCAAGGCTAGGGGATTAGAGAAGGGAGGCAGTGCAAAGCCCACCAAAATGGCCAGGGAAGGCAGCACAGAGGAGGTGGAGCTTGAAAGAAGTTCTGGCACTTGAATTGGGAGGGAAGGAAAGAGAGAGTGCATAAGGAGAGCAACTGTGCCAGCTCAGTGTGGGGGCAGGAAGAAGGGGGACCTGGCCTGGAGGAAATCTTGCCAGAATGATCATGACCATCATCAGAGCTGTTATTAATCAAATACCCACAATGCCAGGCACCATTCTTAGAGCTCTACATATTAACTTATTTGATTCTAACAATGACCCCATGTGGTAGATACTGTTATTCCAATTTTAGGGAGGAAGAAACTGAGGCCCAGAGATGTCAAGTAATGGGTACAAGGTCACTCAGCCAGTGAGTAGCAGGCTCAGGATTGAACCCATGTGGCCTGGCTCTGGACCTCTACTAATCAATCAGCCTTTCTATAAAGTTAGCACACATTGAGCAGTTATGTGCCCGGCACCATTCTGAGCCTTTTATTCATGGAGTCCTTATTGTTAACTCTATTTTACAGATGAGAACACTGAGACAGAAAGTTTCCCATAAGATTATTCAAGGTCATGTAGAGAACAGTGGAACCCACACTGGACCTCAGGTGGTCTGAGGCCTTAGTGACCAGATTGCACATCCATGTGAAGTGGGTGGGGAGATGGTGTCCGTGAAGGCCTTGGTCCTTGTGCTCAATGTGTGGACTTGCCCCCAGGCACTGGGAACTCTTGCAAACTTTGATCACTGAGGAGAAGAGTCTTGGGGAAGATGCACAGAGCTGGGGCATGTGCCAAGGGACCCCTCATTGTGCATAGCAGGAGACAAAGCTCAGAGACAAGCTTATTATGGGCACATGAAGCCATTTCTGGAAACCCTACTCACTCAGAGGTTGGGACGAATTTTCTAGCTGGGGCAGAGGGACTCTCTCTCCTCTGTCCCTAACTTGGGCTTCATTCCCTGGGACCTTCCCAGGCTGGGAAGCTGGGCCAGGGGGCAGAGACCAGGGCTGTCTTCCTCCCGTGGCTCTTGTGGCCTAGTTTCGAGGCGGCCTCCAGGTACTTGGGCCAGGCAGGCAGGTTATAAATATCCCCCAGCGACAGCAAGGCCTTCATTGTGATGCTGATTCGGATTAAGCTGGATGTGCAGCCTCAAGGTCATTGGCATGGCTGTAGCTTCAACTGCTCTAGGAGGGTTTAGCTGGAGGAGCTTCCAAGGAAGCCACAGCAGGGAGGCAGGGGCCTGAGCCCCCAGGTCCAGCCCAGCTTGGACTTTTCCTTCCATGTGGTCCAAGTGTTTACTCTTGCTCTTACCTGCTCAGTTTTTCTCTGAACCTCCCCCACCCTCAGCTTCATCTGTCCTCCCCAAGCCTGCCCTCAGCAGGATTCCTCAGCTCAATCTGGGCCCCACATGCCACAGGCCTTGGTGTGGGGAATGAATTGTTAAGTCGGGCATGGATTGTCAGGTGGGGGCTGGGTTGTCACTTGGAGGTGGGGTTGTCATATAGGGGTGGGTTTTCAGGTAAGGGGATGGGTTGTTTAGGTAGGAAGATGGATTGTCAGGTGGGGTGAAGGGTAGTCAGGTTGGAAGATGGATTATTAGTTGGGGGATGGGTTGTCAGTTGGGGAATGGGTTGTCAGTTGGGGGATGGGTTGTCAGGTAGGGAATTGGTGGTCAGGTGGAGGGATGGATTGTTAGGTAGGAAAATGGGTTGTCAGGTGGGGTGATGGGTAGCCAGGTAGGGGGCTATATAGTTAGGTGGAAGGAGGGTTGTTAGATAGGGCAGTTACTGGCCTACCTCCTGCTTCTAACTAATCTCTCTTCCCACACTCTTTTTGAGTGAGTTGGCCAGTGACTCTGGGTTAACCCAGCAAAGGTGTGCCCAGCTCCCTTGCATGTTATATATTTATGTGAACCCATGTCCATTCTCTGTGTATGAATGTGTGTACACACACACACACACACACACACATATGAGTTCAAATGAATTCAAGGGGGTGGGGGATGGCTGGGTTTTTTTCTGTAGGCACTTGGCAACCGTACCCACCCTTTTCTATGTTCCTTCTGTATCACAGGAGCTAGAAAGGATAAAAATGACATTTCTCAGAGTACCATGCTGCTGGGATTCTGGCTGCAGTTTAAGTTTGCCAACAAGAGGCATTACCATCACCTCTAGAAGGTGGCAGGGAGCCAGAGGCCATTTCCTCTGCAGTGACATTGGCAGATGAGTGGGCTCCAGTCAACATGAGGAGTTGCAGCAACTGGCGTGTTCTGGTCTCATCCCCAGTTCCCTGGGTGTGGCAGCGTTAGTGGTCCTAGTAGTAGCAACAACTGTTTCTGGATGTCAGGCTCACAGATGTGCAGGTGTGACCTTAAGTCACAAATCAAGCCGTTGTTCCTGACTTCCATTTATCTAGCCTGCTGGTGATTTTTAAGTCCTCATTTCCCTTACTAAATCTTCCTTCCTTTCTCCCTTTCTCCCTCCCTCCCTCTCTTTCTCTCTCTTTTGTGCCTCAGGTGTTTTCTATGTCAAATGCTGATTGACACATGGAACACAGATGGGACAGGTGGCTGCTGGGCTGAGTGGAGGAGAGCTGGACTTGGATCTGATTCAGAGGCCAAGGTGAACATCAAGCCTGGTGTCTGTGATGAAGATATAATGTGAGGAACAACAACAGTGTATAGGTTTAGAGAGTCTGGGACAGAGGCTGTCTGGGTGGACAGGGAAGGATTGCCAACAGTTCCTCAGTGACCCAGTGCTGTGGATACTGGAGGAAACATGGTGGTGGAGGAAGCAGCATTAGCCAACCTAAAAAATGACTTTTGAGGATATTGATTATTTTAAACTGGTTATTTTTAAGAAACAAAAGAAAGACTCAGAAATAAACTTTGACCCTCCTTCTTTATCTGTCTAAAGGAATTCAGATAGAAATACCTGATTAAAGGGAGGGAGCTATCACCTTAGCATAATATAACCTAGTGTGGTAGACCGAGAGAAACCGTAAAAATCTGTTTGTTAGATTCCTCTCTGTGTCTCATTGTTTCTGGATGACCCAGAAAGAATTTGTTTACCACGTGTTGCTCTTTCTCACCTACCTGCAAACTGCCTGCTTTCCCTTTGAAGTCTCAGACTCCTGTCCCCCTCTCTTGAGTCCAGAATGGCATACAAGTGTCAACTACCCAATGTATCTTGGGTACTCTTATGGAACCCCTGTATGTGCATGTGTAATAAATGTGGTCATTTCCTCCTGTTAATGTTTCATGTCAATTTAATTATTAGATAAGCAAGAGGGAAAAAGGAAAGTTATGTTTCCTCCTTCAGGATGGAAATCCCAGCATACCCTTTCAAAGACAACCTAGCACTGCCCTAGTTCAGACACCAAGGCCTGGTCTCTCCTGCAAAGAGTTGAAGGGAATGGGAAAGCAAATTCAGGCAGGGCTTACCCCAAGCCTGGAGGCCAAGCTGGGTCAGAACCAATGAATAGCACCTTTCAAGAAAGTAGCAGGAAAAAAATGCACTGACTATCAAGAACATTCCCTGGGTAACTTGCCCAGATTATCTTGGCCATGTGGGATTCATCTTCCCCATCTCTCTGTCTCTGGGAAATCCAGATACAAGTCACCCTGAAAGGAGGAGCTACTGCAGTGGGTGGCTCAGAGGTGAGGGCCTTGGCCTTGGTCCTGGCATGGCTGCCTGCCTGAGGCCTGCACCCACAGGGAAGGAAAGGCCGAGGTACCTCCAAGAGGGGCCACGTTCCTGCCAGACCCACATCTGAGCACACATTCCTCCTACAGAAGAATATAGATAGAAAGACTGTCAGAGGCTGAATGACTGAGAGCAGTGCAGCTTGGCCTAAGACGTGCTGTTCCTGGCTCTCAGCTCCTGACACATGTGAATGGTCTAGATGACCTTGTCATTAGTCCTCCCACCACAGTGGACATGAACTCCCCACACAGTCCACCGGCCCCCATCCCATCCCCCAGTTCTGATTTGCTTACCCCCCTCTGTACACATTTTCCATCTGGAAAGCAGGGTAACAGTAAAACCCATGCACTCGGTGTCATGAGAATTAAACCTCAAGGTTAAAGGTTAAGTGCTTAAGCAACACCAGCACATACATGAGCTGCTATTAGTACTACTGTTATTAATTAAACCCATTCATCATATGATTGCCCTAACTCTCCAGTGTCCATGACCAGTAAAATTATAGTATTTCAATTTTTTTATTTTTGTTCTCAAGACACCAAATCTTATATCTGAGATCAAAAATAAAGGCTTAGTGTTCTTGCTCTACACTGAGTGGCCATCCCTGGGCAAAAATGACCCTGCCAGAATTTGGTGGTAGGCAGCCTTGCAGTGAGTGGAAATCAGAGATTTTATTTGCTGAATATTGCTTCCTGTTGAGTGACCTACAGGCACAACCTGTTTCAGCCCTTGGAGGAGTTATCATCATTCCAGTGTTACAGGTAAGAAAACTGAGGCTCATGGAGGTTGAAGAAGTCAGTGGTCATAGAGCTATTTAATGGAGGAGCTGGGTTTTGAATCTAGTCTGTCTAGGTCAGAGCCATGGGTGTAACCACTGGATGTACTGCCAAATGGAGCAAGTGCCTCCTGGATCCCTCTTGGAGAGTCTGTGAGCTAGTGCCAGCAGCACCTCTGGCTTCTCTCTGCCTGTCTCCTCCTCCGAACAGCTCCCTCCCCAGGGTAAGGCAGGGGAGGAGTCAATATGGTTGCACAGGGCTTCCATTCTTGGCTTAGCTTGAGTACTGGGTGGGTTTTTTTTATCCCTTTCTTTTTTTTTTTTTTTTCAATTTAAACTGGCTCCAATATCATTCACTGACATTTAAGTGCCAACTCTTTCTAAATAAGGAAAGGACAGGATTGGCCTCAGCTTATGCTGGAGGAGGTGTAAGGGTGGCAGGCCTTCCCACAGCAGCAGTTTGAGGGGACACCATACCCATGGAGCCAGCTGTTGAACTCCCTTTGAGAGGAGGAGGGAGGAAGCAGCTCTTTTCACTAGTTTGGGAAGCTTAGAGACCCCTGGAAGTCAGAGGAGTGATGTGCTGCCACCTCATTCTCGCTCAATTCTCAGTCTGTAATTCCACCATTCCAACCAATCTTTGTTTTGTGGGTGGCAAGCTGGGGACACATAGCCAGCATAGTGCCAGAATTTTGAATTTGAGTTCTGTGTTCTCTAATTCTGGCCCAGTCAATTTCTATTGTCTTTCTTACTATCGTGAACATTCATTTTATCTGCTTGCTACCTGTGAATTGTGCCATCTCCAAATTTGTGTCTCGTTGATGCTGGTTGCCCTGGGAAAGGTAGAGCTATGGATTCCCATGAATCATACCTGGTGGGAACTGATTTTTTTACAGACACCCTCCAATGACTGTGGTTGACCAGGGCTCTGAGGGTTTGGGGGCAGGCTGGGGCATTTTGGAGCCCAGGGCACTTGGATTAGAGCATGGCTTCAGGAAGCACAAGAAGGGCCTGAGAAAGGTGGGAGGTTGTTTACCATCTTCACTGTTTTTTTCAGGTGGGCCTCCATGGAGCTGTCCAAGTATCCCCCATGGCCCAGGATTGTGCTGAGTGCTTCAGAGAATTCATCTAAATCTGCTCTCTGAGGTAAGGGTGTTATCTCTACATTACAGATGAGAAGGATAAAGCTCAGAGAGGAAGAGTCACTTGCTCAAGTTTCCACAGTAGATGAGAGACCATGGACATCTTGATAATTTTAGGGTCTGCACTTCTTTTTTTTAAAATATATTTTATTGATTATGCTATTACAATTGTCCCATTTTCTCCTCTTCATTCCCCTCTGCCCTGCACACCCCTTCCCACCCACATTCCCCCTCTTTAGTTCATGCCCATGGGTCATATATATAAGTTCTTTGGCTTCTACATTTCCTATACTATTCTTAACCTCCCCCTATCTTCTACCTACCATTTATGCTTCTTATTCTCTGAACCTTTTCCCCCTCTCTCCCCATCCACTCCCCTGATGATTACCCTCCATGTGATCTCCACTTCTGTGATTCTGTTCCTGTTCTAGTTGTTTGCTTAGTTTGTTTTTGTTTCTGTTTTAGGTTCAGTTGTTAATAACTGTGACTTTGTTGTCACTTTACTGTTCATATTTTTGATCTTCTTTTTCTTAGATAAGTCCCTTTAACATTTCATATAATAAGGGCTTGGTGATGATGAACTCCTTGAACTTGACCTTAT